>JAKSZU010000006.1:87381463-87563963 GCA_026018925.1 Tupaia tana
AAAATTAATAAATAAATAAAAATGTATGTTTGAAATATATATATATATATATTTTTAAAGATATATATATATATATATATATATATATATATATATTGAAATCATACAATAATGTTTTCTGACCAAATAAAATATTACTAGAAATTAATTAACAAAGCAATTAAAAATCAACTAGTAGTCAAATTAAAAGAAAATATAGAGGGACCAGCAGTTAGCGTAATGGCTATGTTGCTGGACTCCCATGTAGTCGACCACGGTTTGAGTCCCGGACCTGGTGGCTTAAACTCACCCCGGGTGCATGTGTGTGCATGCCCAAGATCCCAAGAGACGAGGGGAGGGGAAGGGATTGTGGTGTGGCCATCCCCCCTGGGGAGTGATTTCTCGCTTTCTGTTTCTCTGTCTCTCCAGTGAGTGCACGTGCCCTATAAGCAAAAACCTCTCAAGAAAAAAATATAGAAAATTCACAAACATGGTAATTAACACATTTTTAATTAATCATGTGATAAAAGAATAAATCTAAAGGTATTTATAAAGTATTTTGAAAAGCATATCAATGAAAGAAAAAATCATATCAATACTTATTGGAGGAGAAAGGATTATAGTGTGACTATCCCCCCAAGGGGTGCTTTCTCACTTTCCTTCTCCCTGTATCTGTGCACAATCTGGCAAAATTTGACAAAAACTTTAAGCTGAAAAAATTGGGGGCTGGCAGGCGGCATGGTGGTTAAGAGTGCTGGACTCCCATGTGGTTGACCACAGTTTGAGTCCCAGACATGGCGGCTTGCTTTCTCACTCCCCCAACCCCACTCTGCCCTCTCTGGTCAAATTTAAATAAATAAATAAAAATAAGTAAATAAATAATAAAGTTAAATTTAAAAATTCTTTAAAAAAATGAACAGTCTTTTCAGAAATGTTCATAGCAACATCATTCATAATAACTAAGGGATAGAAGCAACCCAAGCACCCATCGATGGATGACTAAACTTACTTTTATTTAAAATGACTAAAAACTGACATGCTACAATATTGATGAACTACGAAGAACATTATGCCTAGTGAAAGAAGCTAGACATAAGGGGCTATCTATCATATAATTCCATTTGTATAAAATATCTAGATTAAGCTAATACATAAACTCACAAAGTAGAAGCCTAGAGGAAGGTAAGTGTGGACTGACTGTTAATTGGTATGAGATTTTTTGGTGGTGAGTGGGTGATGAAAATAGTTTGAAGTTAGTTTGATAATATACTAAAAACAACTAAGTTGTTCACTTTCGTGGGATGAATTTTATGGTACTCTAATTATATAACAACAAATAAAAACACACACACAATGTTAAGCAAGAATTTGTCCATCAAAATACTTAGAGAAGTATGGTAGAATGACAGTATTTTTTTAAAAAACACACATTCATAATTTTTTGCAGAGACAATAGCAATGGTAATTAAAAATCTGTATGCATCTTTTTTTTTTTTCTTTTTTGGAGAGTTTTTTTTCCATTGAGGCACGTGCACTCACCAGACAGACAGAGAGACAGAAAGCAAGAAATCACCCCGCAGGGGGGATGGCCACACCACAATCCCTTCTCCTCCATTCTCCTCTGGGTTCTTGGGCACACATGCACATGCACCCAGCGTGAGTTTTAAACCACCGGGTCTGGGACGCGAACCGCAGTCGACTACATGGGAGTTCAGCGACATACCATTATGCTAACTGCTGGTCTCCAAAATGCTGCATCTTTAAAATATATGTTAATGTAGAGTTAATGTTAAGTAGAGGCCAGCAGGTGGTGTGGTTGCTAAGGGTGCTGGACTCCCACATGGCCAACTATGGTTTGAGTCCCAGAACTGGTAGCTTGCTTTGTCACTTTCTCAATCTCTCTCTCTCTCTCTCTAACTTTGTTCCTCTCTGGTGAAATTAAAATAAGTAAAAGTTAAATAATAAAATAATTCTTTTTCATAAAAGAGCTAATGCTAAATAGCTGTGAGAATGATGGACTAAAGAATCTATAATGTTGAATCATGTAGATAGCTGTTACAGCATATTTATTATCTACAAAATTACCAATTTCATGTGATTTAACCCAATAAATATTAAAAACAGTGAAAAGGTAAAACTTATGGGACCAGGCATAGAGAAAAGAACTGAGAGAAATTTCTGAATTTTTTTTAATGATGTATCTATATAGTCAAAATAGGTTATTCCAGGGGGCTAGACAGCAAAACAGCAGTAAGACGTGACACTCTTTAAGGCTGGCCCAGATGGAAACGTTCCAGATGCACCCAGCAACGTCCCTGTGAACACCAGGCACCAAGACCCTACTGGGAATGCTGTCTCACTCTTTCTATTTGTAGCTTTCACTCATGGAAAGAATTAATAAATTCTTTAAAATTTATTTTATGAATTGATAATTCCAGGAAATGTTCATCTTGTTTAAAATAGTAGCTAAAAAAAATGATATATTTTAACAAAAGAATTACACGTAATTAATAAAAATTGGGAGGTTGAAAATGGAGCGGAGGCTGGGAAGTATTTTAAGCATGATAATTTTCTTGTCTTGTATTCTTAAAGAAAAATTACTAAAATGATTTAAACTGGAAATGAATTAGTCACCTAAGTAAAATAATATCAATGAAGAGGAATAAACCAAATTCTTAAAAGAAATTATTATTATGTTTAGGTTTTTAATCAGTGGTAAAAGCTTTGGAATTTTTAACAGCTGTTTTCACTACAAACAAGTTGTTCAGGAAACAAATCTTTGTTCTTATCCTCCTTGTATATTTCAATGCTATATAATTATAATTTGTAAAAATAATCACAAATGCAAGATACTTTATGTGTTGTATGTCATATATTCAGTATTTGTTATGTTTTTTAAATAAATTCGACAAAATTACCCAAATACAAATGCATATTACTTTAGACTCAGCAATATAACTACTTGAAACGTATCCTGTGTATTCACACACACACACACACACAACACACAGAAATCTATTCATAGAATACATTTAGAATTGGTAAAAATTCCAAAATCTGAAATGAATCCAAATGATCACCAATAGCAAATTGTTCTTTTTACATATAACTTATCTATGTATTACGATGCCAATTAATAATGTGTCTATTAATTTGTGTTTGTATAAGGTTATCAGCAAAAGACATTTTTACATTCACAGATCCAAAAGATTTCTACCAGTATGAAAGCAAGTCTAACGCTTTATTCCTTTACTCTGAAATGAGATCAATTGGATTTAGGAAACTACTCTAGGGGATATGGCATCCATCCATTACTCATCCTTCATTAAAATGGACCACCAGATTGTGCAAACTTGCATGTTAAAAATGTTGATGTGGACAACACTGTCAATTGCTAATCTTGTCCCATTTATTATTCTGAATAGTGCCTAAAATATTTAGTGTTATTGTTTTTAAGCTTAGAGCGTAAACATTGAATAAAGGGCTAAGCAGAGAATCAGAAGAGAACAAAATAGCCAACATTGTGAAGGAGAGGGCCTGACGCACCCTAGCTCACTGTGAGGCCCCTCTCCCCATCAGGCCAGTGGGTAGCTCAGCTGAAGAATTGCTTAGTGCTGTAGATCTGCTTAAGACTCGTCCACCCGGGATAGAGTGTCTGACCAGTTTAGCTTTGGTCTATCACTTTGAGGCTTGAAGGGGAGTAGTTTCTATCATGAAAAGTTCCACTAGAACCATGTGGAATCAACCAAGGGAAGTTTTTCAAAGAAAAGAAATCAGGCCAGTTCAAAAGTAGGTAACTACTGAATCACAACAGTTTGTCACTGGGAGGTCATGCAAATCTTTCTTTCTTTCTTTCTTTCTTTCTTTCTTTCTTTCTTTCTTTCTTTCTTTCTTTCTTTCTTTCTTTCTTTCTTTCTTTCTCTCTCTCTCTCTCTCTCTCTCTCTCTCTCTCTCTTCTTTCTTTCTTTCTTTTTCTTTCTTTCTTTCTTTCTTTTTTTAATTGCCAGAGGGTGCATGTGCTTACCAGAAAGAGAGAGAGAGAGAGGGAGAGCGACAGAGAGAGAAAGGAAGAGGGAGGAGAAAGGGAAATAAAAAGTCCCAATGGGAGGAGAATGGGGAAAAAAGCCCCAATGGGAACTGATCGCTCCCCATAATCCTTTCTCCTCCATTTCTCCAATTTACTGAGATTTGAGGCACATAGGCATCGGGACTTGGCATCTTTCTCAAGCCACTGGAACTGGGATTCAAACTACCATGGTGACCTAGACTAAGGGACTGGCCCAAGTCGTGTGAACTCATTATTTGGTATTTTATCTTTTTTAAAAAATATGTTTTCTTAAGGAAATTGTATATTTCCTCTGAATTTTCATGTTTACCCAGTTTTACTTACTGACTGCCAGAAACCAAGTATATTGACCTCCATGGTTACTCCCCTTTCCTCCACTTGTTTTTTTTTTTTTTTTTTTTTTTTTTTTTTTTGAGAGTTTTTTGCTATAGGGCGTGTGTGCTCGCCAGACAGACAGAGAGACAGAAAGCGAGAAATCACCCCCCCAGGGGGGATGGCCACACCGCAATCCCTTCTCCTCCATTCTCCTCTCGGAATCTTGGGCACGCACGTACACGCACCCGGCATGAGTTTTAAGCCACCAGGTCCAGGACGCGAACCGCGGTCGACTATGTGGGAGTCCAGCGACATAGTCATTACGCTAACTGCTAGTCCCCCTGCACTTGTTTTTTTCTTGTAAATTTCTGAGGTTCTGCTTGGAAGGAGAGAGCTTATAAATGATTTTCAATAAGTAATTTATTATGAACTGTCTAAACCTTGAAGAAAAAATTGCCTGGAGATGACAGGTATAGTGTCTCTTATAAGTAATACGTTACAAAAAGAAAAATATTACCCAAAGTTATGTTTGGGTAATCTATCAGACTACCAAAAACTATTTTAACTATGCTAATTATGCAAATAAATAATACACATAAATAAACCTACACTGAGACAATATCCCAGTCACTTTCTAAACATAGATGTGATGTTCTACTCATGGTGACAGCTGAAATTTTTAACACTTTGGAAAGACAATTTATTTTCTAAAGGGTCTAATACAATAATGGTCCAAGATAATGCTATCATGGTAGCCCACATTTCCAAAGCAGAAGAAATTTCACAAAATTTTCAAACAAACAAGCATTGTTTCCTGGTTATTAAGTCACATCTACATGATACATGGCTAATTGAATGTACAACAAAATTAAAACATTCCCTTGTATTATTGTGGAAAATTATTTTGTTATGAAGGCAATCAACTAGCTAAAGATAATTTAATTCCAACATTTGTCATTTTGAGTTTTAGAATCAAGAAATCATATTGTGTTATAACTACATTAAAGTTCTTTATAGGTTTCTTGGACCAGCAGTTGTCATAATGGCTATGTCACTGAACTCCCATTGACTGCGGTTCAACTCCCGGACCCAGTGCCTTAAACTCACGCTGGGCTCATGTGCATGTATGTCTAAGATTCCAAGAGAAGAATGGAGGAGAAGGGATTACAGCATGGCCATGCCCCCTGGGGGGGTGATTTCTTGTTTTCTCTCTCTGTCACTTTCTGTCTTTCTGGTGAGCACACACACCCTATAGCAAAAAACTTAAAAAAAAAAAAAAAGTTCATTATAGGTATTTAAATTTTACTAATCAGATAAAATAGAAAAGAACAATCTCACTTTAGATGTTATAAACATAGTTTCCTAATGATATATTTGTTTTCAGAGCAAAACTCCAAATAAGGAAAATTCACCCACCCAAAAAATACTTGAAAAAAATGTACCAATCTCAGCAACTGGACAATGTCATTAAATAAAATAATAGAACAATAATTTTATTATCATCAACCTATGATAAAAAAAAATTAAGTATTTTAGATGAAGAAATATTAATCATGACAAAATAGATGCATTTATTTAAAGTTACAAATCACTTTAGTGATCAAGTTAAGGTTAAATTTTGATGTTGTGAATTGAAAATACTTTAGATCCTAACTGTAAAGCAGTATGATTTCTGAAGTCACTCTCCTGGAATATTTTTTGAGTGCTATTACTGGCATCATTAATGAATAATTCAAATGTCATATTCAAAGACTTTGAAAGTAATAGAAGTATTTGTTGAAAGCTTGAAACCAATACAATTTATGTTCAGATGTTTTTGTTTGTCAAAAATTATAAAATACTGCAGCTCTTTGCTCATTTAACAAATAGGAATTAAAACTTATAAACGTCTTATAAATATCTTTATATTTTATGTAAAATAACTACATATAAATGTGATTAAGTGATACAATATTTCAAATATTAAAGGGATATTAAGTGTGAATTTAAATCATGAGGACTACTGAAAAATATGTAACTTTACAGATTTTAGACAAAGTTACTGCAAATGTATATCTTTAGAGGGCAGACACAAAAATTTGAGGAGGCATCTAAAGTGGAAATATATACATATAACTAAAAATGTCATTTAAAAAAAATAGGTAACATTTTATGATAAAAATCAGAAAAGTTTCTTAGGATAAAATCCTCATCATTTGTCTTGTTTTTCCATTTCAAAAGTATGAAAATTACTGACTGGTTTGAGTACAGCTAGGCAAAATAAGCATGAATAACTTAATTATCACCCCTAATTGAACCCCTATTCTACCATGTTCCATGTTTTATATCAGATACACATATTGAAAGAGACAAAATGTTCAAGGATCTCTTAGACTAGTAGAGATGACAAATAACTAAGTGATTTCAGTGTAATTTTGTGAATTCTATGACAGATCCATCTACAGGCTTTATGATTGTATAAAGGAAAGAATTCTTTTTATGAAGAAAAAGAAATGATACTTGAAGCCATCTGGACTGAGAAGACAACTCGGCCAGACCTTAAAGAGGAATGGGAATTGTTCATGTGAACGTACAGTTCATAGCCCACTGATGGGTCGCCACATGAAATAGTGCAAAACCACAAGAAACAGGGCACATTAAGGGCAAAGATGGTCAATGTCCCTGATGTCCAAGCAGAGAAAGGACAGAATAAAAGCCTGGAAAAGTGAGTGAGCATGTTCAAAACCTTAGGGGTCACGTTTGTAGTCACAGCTCAGAAGCTACTGGTGTGTCATTTCTCTAAAATTCCAAATTTTCCTGGCTTTATGCTAGTTGGTTAAATGACTAGAATTGGTGGTCATATGGAATAAGCTGAACATAGTTTTATGTTGGAGCACCAGCCTGTGAACAGCTGCCCTTAAAACATATAAAAGCATGAGGCTGAGAACCACATCCCACTGACATGACCCAGAGGGCAGAGCAGAGAGCTGGCAGTTCCACTAAACCACCATGTGTGTTATCCAAACACCAGTCAATGCTTTGTTACTCACAGAGCTCCACTGCATTCAAGAGGGGGACTGCTGAGGTTTACAATGGCTACCTATCTATTTACAGCTGTCATCGGTCTACCCATAAAATAATGATCTGAAGGGAAACAGGAAAATATTTCAATAAAATAAAGATACTAGATGAATTTTTGAATGATACTTCTAATTAACTTTGAGTTTTCTTTTCTTTCTTTTTTTTTTTTTTTTTTTTTTTTTTTTTTGAGAGATATTTGCTCTAGGGTACATCTGCTTGTCAGAAAGACAGAGACAGAAAGCGAGAAATCACCCGCCAAGGGAGAAAGCCATGTGTCCCCTTTCCTCCACTCTCCTCTGCAGGTTTTGGGCTTGCATGCACACATGCCTGGTGTGAGTTTTAAGCTGCCAGGTCTGGTACTCAAACTGCCATCGACTACATGGGAGTCCAGTGACGTAACTATTTCGCCATCTGCTGGTCCCAACTTTGAGATGTTGATTTTTGTCTTGATACTATACTTTGTGTAAGTCAGATGGGGAAAGCACCAAATTAATGTTTAAATGAAGTGGCTAGATAAGAAAATGTTTAACTGCTGCTTTGAGGGGAGATGTTCCAGGGGGATATATAGGAAGTATCAAAAACATAAACATGGGAACCAGCAGTTAGCGTCATGGCTATGTCGCTGGACTCCCATGTAGTCGACCGCGGTTCGCGTCTCGGACCCGGTGGCTTACAACTCACGCCGGGCGCATGTGCGTGCGTGCCCAAGATCCCGAGAGGAGAATGGAGGAGAAGGGATTGCGGCGTGACCATCCCCCCTGGGGGGTGATTTCTCGCTTTCTGTCTCTATGTCTCTCTCTGTCTGTCTGGCGAGCGCACGCGCCCTATAGCGAAAAAACCTCTCCCCCCAAAAAAAAAAAAAAAAAAACATAAACATTAAACAAAAAATGAGTCCTTGGAAAACCTGATTGCGTACGGCAATCATCTATGAAGGTCACCAAAAGTCAAGTGTCAGAATTCAGTCCCCCAAGATTATGATGGATAAAACTGAGTAGAGGCTCTTGAGATTTTGTGTGCATGTGTGTGTGTGCACAAGCATGTGTGTGGCATCTTTAGACAAGATCTACCTGCATCCCGATTCTCTGGCCTTAGGCTCCCAGGTGGCTGGGATTATAGGTACGTGCCACTGTGCTTAGACTTTTAGGATGGGCTGGCTATCAAACCTGGGCCTCTCATGTAGCCTGAGCCTGCTGGGCGGCAGCTTCCAGCGTCTGTTACCAGGGCAGGGCTGAGAAGTTGAATTTTTACTGGATGCCAGATGGTATTGACACACCCCATTCATAGATTGTCATTTGAAAGCCAGAACTATAGGGATTACCTCTTAAGCCCACATCTCAACTAGGAAATTAGTTTATATTTCAATACAATATTAATGTTCAACATAAGCATTGAACCCTTTTATTGAGTACATCTTACAGATAAGTGCCCAACGTGCTCAGAATTTAGAGATAAGGGGAGATATAAAAGCTCTCCAAATAAACTGATTGTAGAGAGACAACTAATTATCCATAGGCATTTTTCAAGGCATTAGATATATCAAATTGCTTTGCAATAAAATCTGTGAAGCCACATAAGGATGGTAATATGAACTATTCCTGTAACTGTTTTGGCTAAGCACCAAAGGATAAAAAATATACAAAGGATCACAAACATTCCATTTCTCAAGAGCAAGGTATATGTTCCTTTATGGTTTTTACAAATAAACTATACCCACATTAATGGTCATCCATCTCCAGGGCTTAAATTGGTGGGGATTGAATTTAGGAAGAGATTTCGTCAGAAGCACGTTCAGCATAATAGGTTTTCCCTCATTACCATGAAAGCAGGAAGAACATGGTTTCTCCTCTTATCTCAAACCAAGAGGAAAGGGGTATGACATCAGCAAACTAGTGAGGTCTTCATACCCGGAAAGATGGCAAATATAGAATATCTGTGTTTAATGATAAATTGGAAAAGTTATCAGAAAAAAGTAATTACCCAAAACTTGACAAAAATAAGGTAAATATTGGGGAGTTCCATTCCTTTTGATATTAAAATTGGACGCAAACACTATTCAATGATAGTTTAATGTACTTAGTTTATTTTAGTTTCCTACTGAGTAATGGTTTCAAACTAAGTAGAGTTTCTACTTAACTTATAGATTTTCATAGAGTATTGATGCAAAGAAATTCTATCAAGTGGAACAGACTGCTCCAAAGATTTATGGCCTGATTATTCCTAACAAGTTTTATTTCTAACCCAGCAATTTTACCCTAATATTTCTTTGTTAAATTGCCTATAAATAATGTGGCTTCTCAGATGCTCATTGAATGAGTCACAACTCAAGTTTTTCCTTCATAATTAATGGGTTAAGTAAGATATTTGATATATTTTCATTTTATGCTTTCCTGAAAGACATGATTTTACCATTTTGGAATTCATACTTTTTCAAGGCTGTGACTTGTACTGCCTATCTGGTAGCAGAATAAAGAAAGATGACTACCTAACAATAATCTTCCTACACACCAAGGGTATTACAGAAGGGGGAAGTCATCTCTCACAAGTACTGACTACAGAGTCAATATGATTATACTATAAAGTTGTACATGGAGGGGGATCAGCATATAGTGTAATGGTTACATCACTGATCCAGCAGGTGGTAAAATGGTTATGTCACTGTACTCCCATATAGTTGACAGCAATTCAAGTCCCAGACCCAGCAGCTTGAAACTCATGTCAGGCAGATGTGTGTGTATGTGTGTGTGTCCAAACATCCTGAGAGGAGAATGGAGGAGAAGGGATTGCTGCATGGCCATCCACCCAGGGGATGATTTCTCACCTTCTGTCTCTCTCTGGCAAGTACATGTCCCCTATAGGGGGAAAAAAGTTGTACATGGACAGATTGCCTAAAGCTTCTTAACCATGAGTTAAACAAAATGTTTGGCACATGTTTAGTTTATTCTTATTTAAAAGTCATAAGTTTATCTTTTTGACATCAACACATTTTTGGTTTTGGAGGGCATCATCTGATTCCCAGTGACTGGACAGTCATTACATTGAGATTGAGTGTTTGTGGAAGTACACCATTTAAGCTTTTAAAATCTAAGCCAATCTTTGTAGTCTCCTCAAGTATATACAAAGCAGAAATCAAAACTCACTCTCTTGACTTCTCTGTTTCCCTGTCTTAACACTCCCTTTTTTTTTTTTTTTTTTTTTTTGGTGATTTTGAGTTTTTGTTTCTATTTTTCTGCTTTGCCCATAAACAGCAAGTTATTTCTCACTGATAATAGCATCTCTGTTCTGTGAGATGTGCGATATCTAGTCATTTCATTTGTTCTGAATTCTTCTATCAATGAACCCATGAAAACAACTTAATCATGACATCAGGAGAAATAGCTGTCTTGTTTATCATGATATCTCAAATGCCCCTGAAGGATGTTTGTGCAGAGTGTAAACATGCAATACTTGTTGAGTATGTACAGCCCTACATCTGTGATTCTGTTTAGTATGTTCCTTGCCACATTTTTTCATTTGTTTTAATAGATGATATTTCTTCCAATCACTGTCTTTCCCTTTGTCATCCTTCCTCCTGAGTTCTAGTAACCTATATGTGGAACCAGGTGTATTAACTCTTGGAATGCTTTTCATGTGATGACACTGAACTCTCACATGCTGGTAAAACATATTTTGTGGTTGATATTCATCTCCAGGTAAGAAAGTACCTTCCAGTGAAAGTTATAGTTTCATAAAAATGAAGACAAACTTATTATGAATGGAAATCCATGTAGAATATATTTTGTTTTCTTGAATGGGTTCTTATCTCAAACTGAATGTAGTCACATTTAATGGTTTAGAAACATGACTGGATCAGTTCATGTAAACATTACTAGGGTACATTGACCTACTAGAAATCTGGCAAGAATCAAGGCTCCAACTTATTAAACTATTTAGTGTAAGACTAGAGAATCCCTTTAGTGTCTCCTTCAACAAAGGACCTGAGAAAGCTTCTGTCTGCTCAAGCTGACTTATTCCTTGTTGTTTCTTTAGATCCTTCATCTCAGTCTACTATAGAACACATGTACTCATCAGAGAGACAGAGAGAGAGAGAGAGAGACAGAAAGCAAGAAATCACCCACCCCCGGGAAAATAGTCATGCCGCATTCCCTTCTCATCCATTCTTCTCTTGTGATCTGGGGTATGCATGCACAAGTACCCAGCATGAATTTCAAGTCATTAGGTTCAGAACTTGAATCACGGTCCACCACGTGGGAGTCCAAAGCTTTAACCATCATGCCACCTGCTGGTCCCCAGCTCAGTCTTCATCTTTTTTTAATTTTTAGAAAAATCAGAAGAAATTACCAAAGTGTTAGAGAAAGAATTTAGAACATCCAATGGTGATGAAATTCTATGAGTTGGAACAGAAAAGAGACAGTGAACTACAGGAGATTAGGAAGTCCTTCCACAACATGAAAGAAGAATTGGACACTCTGAAAAAGAATCAGATGGAACTATTAGAGATGAAGTCTGTAATACAGGAAATCAAAAACTCTCTTGAAAGTATTAAAAGTTGATTAGACCATGCTGAAGATCGAATCTCCGATGTAGAAAATAAAACCTCTGACCTAGAGAAAACCACCAAAAAAATATAGAAAATAACAAAAAAGTGAGGATAATATATGAGAAATACTAGATTCCATTAGATGCCCCAAAATACGAATAATTGGTATCCCAGAAGGTGAAGAAACTAGTAAGGGCATGGAAAAACTACCCCATGAAATCCTGGAAGAAAATTTCCCAAGTCTAGAGAGGTACTCAAGCATCCTGACCCAAGAAATACAAATGACCCCAAATAGAATCAACCCAAGAAGATCTTCCCCAAGGCACATCTTAGACTGACGAAGACCACAGATAAAGACAAGATACTAAAACTGGCAAGGGAGAAACAACAAGGGACTTAACAAAGGTCATCCTATCAGGCTAACATCAGACCTCTCAATGGAAACAATGCAAGCAAGAAAAGAATGGGAAGATGTATTGAAAGTGTTAAGAGAAAAACAATTTCAATCAAGATTATTATATCCTGCAAGATTATCCTTCATATGGGAAAAAAAAGATTAAGATCTTTAAAAAAAAAAAAAAAAAACCTGAAAGAATTTGCCAACACCACACCAGCTCTTCAAGAAACCCTGGAGAGAGTTCTGTTTCAGGAAAACTAAAAATAAAGCCAGAAATAAAGGAATAAAAGGCAACCAAGACAATGGCCAATTTAAATACTGGGACAAGTTCAGAAATATCAATAATAACATCAAATGTGAATGGATTAAATTCTCCAATCAAGAGACACAGACTGACTGACTGGATAAAAAAACAGAAACCCTCTATCTGTTGCCTACAGGAAACCCACCTCTTGGAAAAAAATATACATAGACTGAAAGTAAAGGACTGGGAAAAGATTTTTCATGCAAATGGGAACCAAAAAAGAACTGGAGTCCTGATTCTAATTTCTGACAAAATAAGCTTTAAAACAAAAACTATTCGAAGAGACAAAGAAGGGCACTACATGGTAGTAAAAGGGACAATCAATCAAGAGGATATAACATTTATAAATATCTGTGTACCTAACACTGAAGCACCCAAATATGTGATGGAAAGACTGTTAGATCTAAAAGGAGAGAGACTGCAACACACTAATTGTTGGAGACCTCAACACTCCACTATCCCCTCTAGACAGATCATTTAGACAGAAAATAGGTAAAGAGATAAGGGATCTACATGATACCATAAATGAAATAGACTTAACAGACATTTATAGAACTTTCCACCCAAAAAAACATGAGATACACTTTTTTCTCATCCCCACATGGAACTTTTTCGAAGATTGACCACATGATAGGGAACAAGGCAAGCCTCTACAGATTCAAAGGCATAGAAACTATATCCAGCATATTCTCCGACCATGATGGAATTAGACTTGATTTTAATTTCAAGAGAAACCCTGGGAACCAGCAGTTGGCATAATGACTGTCGCTGTACTCCCACGTAGTTGACTGCAGTTCGTGTCCTGGACCCAGTGGCTTAAAACTCACGCCAGGCGTGTGTGCGTGCGTGCCCAAGATCCCGAGAGGAGAATGGAGGAGAAGGGATTGCGGCGTGACCATCCCTTCTGGGGGGTGATTTCTCGCTTTCCGTCTCTATGTCTCTCTCAGTCTGTCTGGCGAGTACACGCGCCCTATAGCGAAAACCTCTCCAAAAAAAAAAAAGAGAGAGAAACCCTCAAAAATAGACAAATATATGGAAACTAAATAACCTAGTCCTGAATGACTTCACAACTACTGAAGAAATAAAGACTGAAATCAAAAGATTCATGGAGGGGACCAGCAGTTGGCATAATGGCTATGTCGCTGGACCCCCACGTAGTCGCCCACGGTTCAAGTCCCAGACCCAGTGGCTTAAACTCACACCAGGCAAGTGTGCATGCATGCCCAAGATCCTAAGAGGAGAATGGAGAAGAAGGAATTGCAGTGTAGCCATCCCCCCGAGGGGTGATTTCTCACTTTCTATCTCTCTGTCTCTCTCTGTCTTTCTGGCGAGTGCACGTACCCTATAGCAAAAACCTCTCAAAAAAAAAAAAAAAAAAAGATTCATGGAAGCCAATGATATTGAGGACATGAGTTTCCCACTCTGGAAAACAATTTGGAGATTCCTCAAAAATCTACAAATAGAACTTCCACATGATCCAACAATCTCACTCCTTGGTATCTACCCAAAGGGAGGAAGAAGTCTTAACCAGAAAAGTGCTTGCACATTGATATGTATTGCAGCTTTATTCACAATTGCTAAGACATGGAACCACCCCAAACACCCACAAACAGATGAATAGATTGAAAAATTGTGGCACATATACTCTATGGAATACTATTCAGTCATTAAAAAAAAAAAATAAGACCCTGGCTTTTGATGGAAAGTAGATGTATATGGAAGATTTACTGCTGAATGAAACAAGCCAGGCTATGAAGGAGAGACATTGTATGTCTCTGCTTAATATAAACCGAGTGTCCACACTCTTATGACTGAAACAGAATGACTAAAGGATATAGAAACAAAATAAATGGTTGTGAATACCAGATATAGTGTGGGAAGAGGTTGGGTGAAGGAATAGAGTCTGAAGAAGGACATTAAGGAGTGAAATTGAGAGGCATAGCATTAATGGGACAAAGAAATGTGGTATTATCTGTTGAAGATAACTTTATAGTATTATTAACTGGACTGGGGAGAAATGCACACATGTTGGAATGTTCACTTTGCAAACTAAATAATGTGATGGAATGTATAAAAGAACTTGAAATAAAATAAAATAAAACTTAAAAAAAGAAGTAGGTTGTGTTAAAGATAGATTAGCAAGTTACCAGGATGAATATTATTTACCTAACAAATCAAGAAGCTATTAAGTGGTAAATTAAGCAACTGAATAGTAGTAGCAAAAATATTGGTTGATTCTTCTGAGGAATATATAGTTTAATTTATTTCAATCAGAGCAGACATTCCTTTTGCAATCAGTGCCATTAGTGAGTTTGGTTAAAACATAAGTATGCATTTCACATTGGACACCAGTAATTCCTGGCTATCATTAATCAAATTTATTAAATTCACTCAAAATAGACTGATTAATGAAGCATTAAGAATAATACTCTGATTTAGACTCTTTTTTTTTTTAAATAAAATCTTCATTCCACAACTTTAAAGTAAGTTCAATGAAACAACTAGATTATAGTCATTTTTTAAAAGAAACTAAGTATATCTAGAGAGAATTCTAAGTGGAATTGTTTTAAAACATCATTAAAATTAAACATTGCTAATATAATCAGTGTTAAAATAATCATATGATCTTATAGATAATGTTAAACCAAATCTCTCTTAACTTATGGGAAGTTTTCTTATGCCATATTCCATATAGTAATAAATTTGACTTAAATTCAGTCAACAAAGTGACAAGTTCTGTTACCTCGTAGTCATTAAATCCTGAGGGAAACACTGAGTGATAATATTCAGGATTATTGCTGTTTTTAAAGGGAAAGGCCTTTTCAGAGTTAATGATCATCTACAAACACACAGAATGTATTATCTGACAGAATTTCAAAGTCATGATTTTAAAGTCATTTAAAGAATCACTGCAGTTAAAACTATGCATCAATCTTTTTTTTTTTTCCTTTGGAGAATTTTTCGCTAGAGGGTGCGTGTGCTCTCCAGACAGACAGAGAGAGAGATAGAGAGAGAAAGCGAGAAATCGCCCCCCAGGAGGGATGGTCACGCCGCAATCCCTTCTCCTCCATTCTCCTCTAGGGATATTGGGCAAACATGCACACGCGCCCAGCGTGAGTTTTTAAGCCACCGGGTCTGGGACGCGAACCGTGGTCATCTACGTGGGAGTCCAGCGACATAGCCATTACACTAACTGCTGGTTCCCAATGCATCAATCTTTAAGATTCTCAAAGGTGAATAAATTCCTGCCTTAGCATTTATTCTGAAGAGTCCAATGTTGAAAACTGGTTTTTAATAAGTTTTCATGTTAGAGCATGAGTTTCATAAGATTGTAGTTATAGAGATAGTTATTTGGTTTTTCTCATTTTATAGATTTAATTAAGAACATTAGATTTCACTTAAAATGAATTCTTAAAATCTGAGGATTAGTAACACGTTCTATCCTCCATCCTGTTTTAATGAGTCTTTCCTTCTGAACATCCATGTTTTCAATTTTAGCATTTTAATTTGCAAATGCCACCACGGGGGCCCTCAGTACAGAGATTGTGTCTTTGTGCAATGTTGACATTAAATTTTGAATTTTTAATGGAGGTTTGCAGTAACTCAGTTTGAAAAGTGGATGACATCACCACTCCTACAAACTTGGTCTTTCATTAACTCAGCGGAAAGCCTAACAATGTCTATGGTTGCCAATGTACAGTCACATCTTCCTATTTATCTACTCAAAACAGTTCCAGAAAAGGTCAGATTGAATTTATAACAGTGGTTAGGCTGCTATAGACATATATCACTAGAGGGATAAAATACAGTCTTTGAAATGATCTTACTGCCAGCTGAGAAGAGCAATCAGAAATGTTAATTATGACAGGAGCAGTGACTGCTGTTTAATCAGCCCTAAAAGTTCTTCCATTCCTAATTTTACTTAAGAAATAAAAGGAGAAAATGCAGATTCACAAAGCATCCTATTTTTCTTTGATGGAAATTGGATTTTTTTCTTTGGTTTTGTAAATATCTTATGACATAGTTGGGTAAACAAGTACATATTTATATTAAACTTTTCATTTGGGTAGCGATATATTTTCTGTTCTTTTTTAAAGATTTGAGTACTGTAGAAAGTTATATAAAATAGACTAGTCAGAGAATGCAATGAAAAACAGTCACCTGGTGGTTTCCAGCATGGACACCAGTCATACTTTTCCCATGACCATTCAATCTAATGTGCTGATGACGTAGTTGCAGTACAATGAGGGCTTATACATAGAGGGAGGTCCTATACTAGGTAATATGTAAGATAACTTACAGTTTAAATCATGACTATATGATGGGTGCTAAAAATAAAAAATCATTGTGTGGCCAGTAGGTGGCAGTAAAGGAGCTAGACTCCCACATGGCGGTCAGCAGTGCAAGTCTTGGTGGCTTGCTTTCTCACTTTCTCTCTCTCTGTCTCTCTCTTGCTGGTAAACTCACATGCCCTACTGCAAATTGAAAAATAATAGTAATGATAATAAATAAAATTAAATAAATAGGTCTTTAAAATTTAAAAAAAGTAAACAACGACATTGTAGTGTCTCAATTCTCTGGTTCAGGATAGTTGAAACAGTCCCTAAACATTTTTTTTTAACATAGATTTTTGCTATGGGGCACGTGCACTTGCTGGAGAGACAGAGACACAGAGACAGAAAGTGAAAAAGCACCCCCTAGGGAATGACCACACCAAAATCCCTTCTCCTTCATTCTCTCCTTGGGAATTTAGGCATGCACACACAAGCGCCTGAAGTGATTTTTAAATCTCTGGGTCTGGGACTCGATTAGCTGCTGACTACATGGGAGTCCAGCGATGTAATCATTACACCATCTGCTGTTCCCAGTCGCTAAACATTTTTCAATTGAGTGAGCATCATTTATATATTAAAGCCGTGCAGTTCACTTTCTTCTTCTTTTTTTTTTCTTTTTTTGGAGGGTTTTTGCTATAGGGTGTGTGCGTCCTCTCAGGATCTTGGGCACGCATGCACATGCGCCTGGTGTGAGTTTAAGCCACCGGGTCCAGGACTTGAACCGCGGTCAACTATGTGGGAGTACAGCAACATAGCCGTTACACTAACTGCTGGTCCCTCTTCTGTTGTTGATGGAACACTTTATACACAATGTGGCACTTATCTAGAAGATATCAAAACTGAATGCAATGTTTCAACTCTTTAACTCTTCCAGAGTTAAAGCATAAAGAACATCACCTTTGAGAGACCATTATACCAGACTGCTACTAGATGTAAATAAAGACTCTAGCAAAAAATAAGCAATGATACTTATTTCAGAAATTAAGTACAGACCAATTTGAAAGATGAGGTTGTACTAAGGATTGTGGGAAAAGGAAAGGTAAGCTTCATAAACTCCTTCGTATCGAGGTCACTCTTCTCATGACCCTGCACTGTGCACGAATAAGGCTCATATTAGAAATTTCCATCTGTGGGACCAGCAGATGTCACAGTGGCTACATCATATCACTGGAGTCCCAAGTACTGGACAGCAGTTTGAATCCTGGACCCGGCAGCTTAAAACTTGCCAGGCATGTGTGTTTACATGCCCAGAATCCAGAGAAGAAACTAGAAGAGAAGGTATTGTGGTGATGCCACCCACACTGGGAGGTGATTTCTCCCTATCTGTCTCTTTGTCTCTCTGTCTCTCTGATAAGCACACACACTCTATAGCAAAAATGTCTCTCTTAAAAAAAAGAAAAATGGGACCATCAGTTAGCGTAATGGCTGTCTCTGGATTCCCATGTAGTCGACCGTAGTTCGAATCCCGGACCCGGTGGCTTAAACTCACGCCTCATGTGTGTGCATGCGTGCCCAAGATCCTCAGAGGAGAATGGAAGAGAAGGGATTGCAGCGTGGCCATCCCCCCTGGGGGGTGATTTCTCGCTTTCTGTCTGTCTCTCTCTTTCCAGCGAGTGAATGCGCTGTATAGCAAAATCCTCTCAAAAAAAAAAAAAAAAAAGAAAAAGAAAAGGAAAGAAATTAATTTCCACCTCGTGTGAGATTTTGTTTAAACTCTGTAAATGCATTTTGTTGGTATTCCCCATAAACTTTCCATTTAGTTAGTTACTATCTGTGACTTTGAGGGGAGACGGGATGCTACTGCCTTTTTCTGAGATTGATCCCATCTTCTATCTGTAAAAGTACACCCCTCTGTGTTCTAGGTGAAACATGCGATGCTATGCCTTAAATAATCATGCCCTTCTTTTTCAATGTAGACCTTTAATTTAGTATTTTCTTTGCTTATGAATTTATCTTTATATCTAGTCAGTTTCATCAAATGAAACACAAAATGATAGTAAGTTTATTATCAGATTATAAAGTTTCTCAAATCTTTTTTTAAAAGAATTATTTTATTTAACTTAATTTAATTTAATTTGTCCAAAAAGGGACAGAGCGAGAGCGAGAGCGAGAGCGAGGGAGAGAGAGAAAGAGGGAAAGTGAGAAAGCAAGCCACCAGGTCCAGTATTCGTGAATACTGGACCCCCCGTGATATAGGAGTCCAGCGTCCTTAACCACCATGCCACCTGCTGGCCCCAAGTTCCTCAAGTCTTTAGGATCTATCGTATTGTTTGCTTTGTAGAATTTTTTGAATGCGTATATTAATTTAGAATGCTTGTTTTTTCCAAGGGATACTTTGTTATTTAGACAGCAACTCTACAAAAAAGTTATATCACTGTTTACTTGCTTACAAAATATAAAGAAACTTTATTATTTTTTATAATTATGTAAAGTATTAATAGTTATTTTGAAAATATAAAAAGGGAAAAAATGATATTTCTATAAAATTGATCATGTAAATTAGACTATTTTGATAACATTTGCTCTGGTTTCATCACAGAATAAAAATGTTAGTGTAATATCCTATTTTATGCAATACCTGATTTACAGACTTATTGAAAACAATCAGTAATTCCCAACTTTCTATTATAGATTTACCGCTCTTAGACTACTTTACCTTTTTAAATGTCTAAGATTATAAAAATGTAAACACGTTCATTCAAATACATTAAATGATAAAAGTCAGTATCTACATAAAAGGGAATAATTCTTTTAGATTCAGACATGCCAAGATCCATACCACCAGGGAGCACCGGCTCAGGTCATATGCTTTAAGAATAAAGCATCCAGAAATCGCTAAAGGTCAAGGCAGATTCCCTCTCGCTAAGACAGGAGTCTGGTTTGTACAGATGTTGTTGAAAGGTTACTATAAAAGTTTAGCTTACCAACTAGCAGAATCAGCAGAGTGTGGTTAGTGATGTTAATGTTTCTCTAAGAGGGGTGCACCCAGCACTGGAATGGCCCCAGCTGTGGGTCAGTTCTCTGAGGTGAAGGTAATGGTCAGAATTTGTTACGAGCCCCGGCTGGGCCTGCAGCAAGGTCTCAGGGAGACAGGGCAAACAGGGACGGGGGAAGAGAGATCAGTGTATGAAGCCTGCCTGCACTGAGTATTTAATCACCAAAACCTGTTGGCCATCGGTGGCACATGTTTTCCTGTGTAGTAAACGCATGTCTTCCCTGGCTGGAGTTACTGGTGCATTCTTTGAAATTGGTAAACATTGTGTTCAAGCCCTCTCAGATTTTAAGGCTTTTCCTCTATGGTTAAAGAAAAAAAAAATTCATATGTATGTGTGTGTATATATACATATACACACACACACACACACACACACATATGTATATATATATACACACACACACACATATACATACAACTGACTTCACAATTTTTTTTGAGAGAGACTTTGTTATAGGAACATATGCTCACCAAAGAGAGAGAAAGAGAGATGGAAAGCAAGAAATCATCCCCAGGGTATGGCCATGCCGAAATTCCTTCTCCTCCATTCTCCTCTCTGGATTGTGGGTGTGCACGCACACATACCCAGCATGAGTTTTAAGTGGTCAGGTCCACCAGGACTTGAACCACGGTTGACTATGTGAGAGTCCAGTGATGTAACCATTATGCCATCTGCTGGTCTTGAGACTTCACAATTTTTTTTTTTAATTTCATTTTCTTTTATACATTCAATCACATTATTTGGCTTACAAAGTGAATATTTCAACAGCTGAACATTTCTCCCTAGCCCAGTTGATAACACTATAAAATATCTTCAACAGATAATACCACATGTCTTTGTCCCATTAATGCTTTGCCTCCCTAGTTTTCTTCTAAATTATCTTCCTCAGACCCTACTCTTTTTTCTTTTTTTTTCTTTCTTTTTTTTTTTTTTATTTTTGAGAGGTTTTTGCTATAGGGCGTGTGCGCTCGCCAGACAGACAGAGAGAGACAGAGAGACAGAAAGCGAGAAATCACCCCCCAGGGGGGATAGTCACGCCGCAATCCCTTCTCCTCCTTTCTCCTCTCGGGATCTTGGGCACGCACGCACATGCGCCTGGCGTGAGTTTTAAGCCACCAGGTCCGGGACGCGAACCACAGTCGACTACGTGGGAGTCCAGCGACATAGCCATTACGCTAACTGCTGGTTCCCAGACCCTACTCTTTTTAAGACTATTTTTTTTCATATAAATGTTTAAGCATTCTTACCAATTAAAAACAATCATAGTACCTTTCATGATATCAGTAACAGTTGCTTGAGATTTGCCAGTGACCTCTCTACTGCCAATAACACGCTTACTTCAAGATGGTTATTGTCTTTAAATATATGTATACATACCTATACAAATATGTCATTTTTTTTTTTTTTTTTGCCATAGAGTGTTTGTATTCACCAGAGAAAGACAGAAATAGAGAGAGAGAGGTAGAATAAGAAATCATCTCCCAGGGGAATGGCCACACTGCAATCCCTTCTTCATTCTTCCCTCAGGATTTTGGGCACAGATACACACACACCCAGTGTGTTTTTCTTTTGTCTAAATTATTATTTTTTTAATTTAATTTATTATTATTATTGTTCTTCAGTTTGACCAGGGAGGACAGAGAAAGAGAAAGCAAACTGCCAGGTCCAGGACTCAAACTGTGGTCTAACACATGGGAGTCCAGCACCTTAACCACCATGCTACCTGATAGCTCCACCCAGCGTGCTTTTCAAGCTGCAGGGTCCAGGGCTTTGGCCATGCGGGATCCAATGCCTTAAACACTTGCCAACTCTTAGCCCAAATATGTTGTTTCTTCTTTTTTTTCTTAGAAAGAGATTTTTGCTATAGGGTGTATGCACTTGCCAGAGAGATAAAGGCATATAAAGCGAGAAATCCCTCTTCAGGGAGGACAGCCATGCTGCTATCCCTTGTCTTCCATTCTCCTCTTGGGATCTTGGGCATGCACGCATGTGCACCTGGCATGGGTTTTTATTTATTTATTTATTTATTTATTTATTTATTTATTATTATTATTATTTTTTTGGAGAGGTTTTTGCTATAGGGCGCGTGCGCTCACCAGACAGACAGAGAGATACAGAGAGACAGAAAGTGAGAAATCACCCCCCCCAGGGGGGATGGCCACGCCGCAATCCCTTCTCCATTCTCCTCTCGGGATCTTGGGCACGCATGCACATGCGCCTGGCGTGAGTTTAAGCCACCAGGTCCGAGACTCGAACCGCGGTTGACTACATGGGAGTCCAGCGATGTAGCCATTACGCTAACTGCTGGTTCCTTTATTTTCTTTTTGAGAGAGGTTTTTGCTATAGGGCGTATGCACTCACCAGATAGACAGAGACAGAGAGAAGAAAGAGAAAAATCACCCCCCAGGGGGAATGGCCATGCTTCAATCCCTTCTCCTCCATTCTCCTCTCAGGATCTTGGGCACACACGCACACATGTCCAGCATGAGTTTTAAGCCACCAGGTCCAGGATTCGAACCATGGTCGACTACATGGGAGTCCAGCGACATAGCCATTACGCTAACTGCTGGTCCCTACCTAGCATTAGTTTTAAGCCGCTGGGTCTGGGACTCCAATCATGGTCAACTACATGGGAGTCCAGTGATCTAACAATTATGCTAACTGCTGGTCTCAGTATGTCATATCTTAATGGAATCTTTTATTTTTCTCTATTCTGGTATTATAATAAATTAACCAGAGCTATTTAATTTTAACAACCACAGGGAGCTTCTGATGATTTTCTTCTCTGTTTATACTTGCCTAAAGCTTCTTTCTACAAGCTATGAATCAGAAATCTGGTAGAAATATCAAAAAGTTTCAGAAAATAGTACTAGATGCTATTGATTGTAATAATAACAAAACTATAAAAAACAGTGGTTCAAGTTTTTCAGTTAAAGCAAACCAAAACAAAAAACTGAGTTATCATTTGTATATATGTTTTAATACAAAAGAAGAGGTATTCGTGGATTAGGCTACTATTAGTTTATATCTAAATTTCTCAGCTTTTGGAAATTCATACGTTTTTATTTTTTTTAATGTGAGGTTTTTTGTTTGTTTTGCTATAGGGTGTGTGCACTTACCAGAGAGACAGAGAGAGACAGGAAGCAAGAAATCATCCACCAGCATGTATGGCCATGTTGTAATTTCTCCTCCATTCTCTTCTTGGGATTTTGGGTATCCACACGTGTGTGCCTGGTGTGAGCTCCAAGCCGCCAGGTCCAAAGCCCAAACTGTGGTCAACTACATGGGAGTCCAGAGTTTTAACCACTATGCCACCTGCTGGCTCCAAAATTCATACTTTTATTGAGAAGTTCTGTAAGTCTTGTTACACAGACAAGTCATTTACTGAATTCTGCAAGGTTATAGCTGCATCAAAAGAAAACTAAGAGTTGGGACCACCAGTTGGCGCTGGACTCCCAGGTAGCTGACCACCGTTCAAGTCCTGGACTGGGTGGCTTAAACTCATGCCAGGCACATGTGCATGCATGCCCAAGATCCTGAGAGGAGAATGGAGAAGAAGGGATTGAGGGGTGGCCATCCCCTCTGGAGGGGTGATTTCTCGCTTTCTGTCTCTCTCTCTCTCTGTCTTTCTGGCAAGTGCACACGCCCTATAGCAAAATCCTCTCCAAAAAAAAAAAAAAAGAAAAAACTAAGAGTCAAGTTTATCTTCTTCTAGAGTACTGGAGACATAGTATTTACCAGGGTATTCAGCTAAAATTATTCTCAATTGTATATATAATAAGATTCGTCTATTGCAAGCTCATGGAAAAGAATAAAATGAACTAGTTTTAATCATCACTTTTAAAATGATAATATGAGTAGTGTTAGTATAGTCTTTGTAATTATGACATGAGTGTCTAAGCTATCAAAAGTAATAGCTTTTTTTGTAACGTCATATAATATAAAACCTTACTGATGGTATTACATAACCAGACATTACTAATACTTTCTATTCAGAAATGAATTCCTGCTGTTTGGGCCAATAGTTGGTTTTATCAGCCATTCACTTTTAGTTATATTAGTTTATAGGTCTCTAATAAATACATGTATGAACTATACCAAATATTGTATCCTAGTGGCTTAATGTGTTTAGACTAAGGCTTAGTGTGCGAGGCTTAGGGTGTTTTCTACACGTTGCACTAGTGGTATAAAGTCACTGCTAAGATTTTATTCATTTTTAGAGTTTTAATAATTCTACACTGTTAGGATCTCAAATGACCTAATTTTTATCTTGAAAGACAGTTCTTCTAGGATGAGAGATGATAAAAGATAAACGTTTCAGTCACAACTGCACTTGTCTAAGATACTTCAAAGCAAATGTTACTTTTCATTAAATTGGCTCTAGGAGAACTGCAGGAGATAAGGGATACTAACATGGGGCAACCCCATTACACTAGGCTTTCCGTGGGTGATACCAAGGACTTACCTCAACATGTGCAATGTGCTTTGATGCAAACCCTTGTTTTGACAGTAGTAAGCTAATACTATATTATTCAAAATGCAATTTTTCTCTTCTTGTATAGAAGAAAACTTTTGAATCCAAACTTTACTTTTTTTTTTTTTTTTTTTTTGGAGAGGTTTTTGCTATAGGACGCGTGCGCTCTCCAGACAGACAGAGAGAGACAGAGACACAGAAAGCGAGAAATCACCCCCCAGGGGGGGATGGCCACACCACAATCCCTTCTCCTCCATTCTCCTCTCGGGATCTTGGGCACACACGCGTGAGTTTTAAGCCACCGGGTCCGGGACGCGAACCACAGTCAACTACGTGGGAGTCCAGCGACATAGCCATTACGCTAACTGCTGGTCCCTCCAAACTTTACTTTTAAAGAAGTAATACGGCTTTTGCCCCTTCAAGAAAAACTTAGTGAACCTCTTCTTGACACGTTTCTTTGTCCAACAAGTTGACAAATATTTGTAATTTAATATTTCTTCAGGTTTGAGGTCAGCCATGTTAAAGAATAAAATAACACTACTGAGATCTAAATATTAATAAATAAAGTAAAACAATAAAACACAGCATTAGTAACAAAAATCTATTAGAAATCTGTATTATTATATAAGTGGATCAGTTATAATTTTCTTAATTCAATTTTTAAATGAATTTGCACTCCAGGAACAGAATAAATAGCAATAGATGAAATTGACCATATAAAGTAACAAATAAGAAATTCCAAAATTAGCTTTGTTTCTTTGTCAGGAATGATCAAGTACTAGTTAGCTGAAAATTGCTAAAGAAAATAATTTGATTACTTTACATAATGGAAGTGGTGCAAACATTCGTTTAATTTGAAACTTATCATATAGTTAAAATACATGCTTTATATGGCAATACTCAATAGGAGTCTCTTCAGGTGCCTTCCTAAAAATATTTTAGTTTATATCCGTGTTTCCAATATACAACTGAAAATTAGCTAATTAAGTAAACCATTACAATTATTATGACAATATTTTATATCAAGAAGTTTCATGCTTGATCCCTCTCTTCCATGTGTCCAGTTCCTTCAGCTTCTTCCAGGTCCTAATCACAATGCAGGAGTCAGTGACAGTAGAGGAAAGTGACAGAGCTCCGGACAGACTGTGGCTCACATCATCCCACCCATGCTTTTTTTTTTTTTTTTTTTAAATAATTATTTATTTTATTTTTATTTATTCATTCATTTATTTTTTCAATTTGATCAGAGACAGAGGGTGAGAGTGAGAGAGAGGAAGTGAGAAAGCAAGCCACCAGATTCAGGACTTGAACCCCGGTTGGCCATGTGGGAGTGTCCAGCACCTTAACCACCACACCACCTACTGGTCCCCCACCCATGCTTTTTGAACTATCTTCCGTACTTTGAGATTTCTTATTTTACTGGCTGGTGGGACTCACACAGTGAGTGCACCATGTAAATTATACCTCTTTCTTTAGTCACATCGCTCCAGCTCAGCCCCAGGTGCACCTGGATCTGAGAGTTTAGGAGAGGAATCAAGCACCTAATGCTGGCTACATATACCCTTCTCTGATTGGAAGATGAGACTCTCCAGAGAACACACCCGAGAAGTTGTATTCTTCCTCCTGACACTACAGAATGAACTCCAAAAAATTAGGAAGAAGTGTATAATCCATTAGGTAACCAAAAACCAGCACAGAGGCACAAGAAATAGGAGAAAACAAGGAAATATCTCTCTGTCAAGGGAAGAGAACAATTCCTCATCACCCACAGATAGCACAATAGAACTCGTGGAAATGTCAAAAAAAAAAAAAGTATTTGGAATATTCATAGTGAAAACTAAATGAGATGCAAGAGAAAAACAGATGGTCAACTCCAGGAGATGAGGGAGTCCTTCTAAGACTTGAAGGAGGAGATGGAATCCTTAAAAAATAATCAAACAAAACTTCTAAAGAGGAAGACTATAATACAAGAAATCAAAACTTCCATCTAAAGCATTAATAGCAAATTAGACCATGCAGAAGATTGAATATCTGATCTAGAAGACAATATCTCTGACTTAGACAAAATCACCAAAAAGAATGAAAATATAACCAAAACAAATGAGGAAAACATTGGGAAATATTAGATATCATTAAATGCCCAAATATCTGAACAAATGGTATTTCAGAAGATGGAGAATATACTAAGGACTCAGAAAATCTATATTATTAAATACTTACAGAAAACTTTCCAAACCTAGAGAAACATTCAGACATCCACATCCAAGAAATACCAAGAATCCTAAATAGAATTAACCTAAGAAGATCCTCTCAATGACACATAATAGCCAGATTGGTAAAAATCAAAGACAAAGACAAGATTCTAAAAATGCAAGAGAGAAATGTTAAGTTATTTACAAAGTTTATCCAATTAGCTTACCATCAGACCTTTCAACTGAAATAATGCAAGCAAAGGAACACTAAAAGAAAAACAATTTCAACAAAGAACACTATACCTGGAAAGACTTTCCTTCGTAAGGAAAGAACGAATGCAATAATTCTCAAATAAATAAAAAATGAAAGAGTTCACCAACACTTTACCAGCTCTTTAAGGAATCCTGAAGAACGTACTATATCAGGAAAACTAAAGAGAGACAAACAGAAATAAGAGAATAAAAAAGCAATCAAGAAAATGACTAACAAAATTGTACGAATAAGTCCACAAATACTGATAATAATGTTGAATGTTAATGGATTAAATTCTCCAGTTAAAAGATGAAGACTGGCTGAATGGGTAAATAAATAAGTAAATAAGTAAGTAAGTAAGTAAGTAAGTAAGTAAATAGGAGCCCTTTATATGCTAGCTACAAGAAATGCACTTCACAGATAAAGACAAACATAGGCTGAATGTGAAGGGTTGGAAAAGATATTCTAAGCAAATGGAAATCAAAAAAAAAGCCTGGGGTTGCAATTGTGACATCAAACAAAATAGACTAGACTAACTTAGAAGAACAGAGAAAGGAACCGAATAGATCAAACAGCAATGAAACACAGTAGAATTAACAGAAATACAAAGATCACAAGAGAATACAAAAATTTGGATGAGACAAGCAAATTTCTGGGCACATATAATCTGGCCAGACTGAATAAGTAAGACATAGGAAACTTGAGTAGACCATTAACAAATAAAATAGAATCAGTAATAAACAGTCTCCCAACAAAGAAAAGCCCAGGTCCTGATGGCTTTACTTCTGAATTCTACAAAACTTAAAAAAACAAAAACAAAACAAAAAAAAAATCTAACCCCTATTCTACTCTATTATTTCTACAGGTTCAAAAGGGAGGAAACCTCCCAAATTTACTCTATGAAGCCTTCATCACCCTCATTGCAAAAATACACAAGGTCATCCCCCATTCTCTCAAAAACAGAAACTACAGACCAATATTCCTGATGAATTCAGATGCAAAAATTCTCAACAAGACACTAGAAAATTATATTGAACAACATATTAAAAATATTATACACTATAACCAGGTAGGCTTTATTCCAGTGATAAATGCTGTTTCGACACATGCAAAGCAGTAAATATACTACATCACATTAACAGAAGAAAAAATAAAAGACATATGATCATATTTATAGATACAGAAAAAAGCATTTGATAAAATTCATTCCTTTATGATTAAGACTCTTAGCAAAATCGGGATAGGAAGGACATTTGACATGACTATATGCATTAAAAACCCAAAGAATCCCCCAAAATCTCCTGGAAGTGATAAATGAATACAAAAGTCAGCTGAAACTGCACTGTTTGATAAATTTAAAAACACACACACTTTTTAATTCTCATGTGGATCATTTGATAAGAGGAATGTTAGAAAGATTTAATAACAGTTTAAAGGTCACCCAATTGATGGAAATGTGGGGTTAGAATTGCAGTGTATTTGACACAAAGGCTAATAATCTAGAATGTATATACATTAAGCTAAGACAATAGGCCCTCTCAGTCACTGTTGATGAGAATGAGATACAGTAAAACCTTTTTGAAAAGCAGTGTGATGGTTTATCATAAAACTAAACATGTTCTTACTTTATGATCTTGCAATTGTATTTCTTGGTATTTACTCAAAACAGTAGAAAATGTATGTCCAGCTGTTTATATCTGCTTTACTTATAATTATTGAAACTTGGAAGCAACCAACATGACCTTTAGTAGGTGAATAGAAAAAGCATTACGTACTTTTCTGACTGAGTGTATTCCTCTCCTTTGGGAAGGTACTCAGAAATAGAATAGCTGTATCATATGGCTGTATCAAAAATCATTTATAGATTTTTGAGGCACCACCATATTATTCTCCCCAGTGGCTGCACTATTTTACATTCTCACCAACAGTATTGAAGAGTTCGCTTTTCACTGAAGCCTTGCCAGCATTTATCACTCTATTTTTTTAAATCTTAGCCATAATGACTGGAATTTGGTGGTATCTTATTGTGGCTTTGATTTCCATCCCCTTTATAATAAGGGATGTTGAGCATTTTTTTTCATATGCTTTATGGCTGTTCGTATGTCTTCTTTGGGGCATCTGTTCAACTCATTTTCCCGTCTTCTAATTGGATTGATTATTTTTTCAGGAAAGCTGCTTAAGTTACCTCTATATTCTGGTTATCAGTTAATTATTGGAGGCATAGTTTGCAAATATATTCTCACATTGCAAATGTTGTCTCTTCACTTTAATTATTGTCTCTTTTGCTGTGCAGAAGCCTTTTAACCCTATGTAATCTCATTTGTCTATTATTGATTATATTAAATCTTTCTAATATTCCTCTTATCAAATGATCCTCATGAGAATTAAAAAGTGTATGTGTTATGAAATTCATTAAACAGTGTGCAGTCTCAACTGCAGCAGTCACAGCTCATGAAGATGGGATGCTATTCAGAAAGTATTGATATATGGTGATTCGGGATACAGTACAGGCACGAGGGCATGGTTCTCTAGTCCTTCCTTACCAGCAGCTGGATATTACTTGCCACTCCAGTACTTCATTTATCAGAATGGTTTTTCCAGACTCTTGTATTTGTTGTTACTCAGCTTTTGATCTTGCCACTGCCTATACTCTCTCTCTGCATGTTTCATCCACATACTCTTCAAGATAGAAGGATTGAATATTTAATCTAGTAGGACTTCTATGACAGATCATTTTCAGATTGCAACCTCTCCTATTCTTGGATGGCTTTGGGTTAGACGTCCATTGTGTGTCCAATCAACTGTTGCCAGGATGATGGAGCATTGGGTTCAGCTTTACTAGGAAAAAAACAAACAAACAAACAAACAAACAAAAGCAAAAACCCTGTGCTATCCAAAAAGATCCAATTAAAATAGAATATATAGGGACCAGCAAGTGGCATGATGGTTAAGGAGCTGGACTCCCACATAGTTGACAATGGTTTGAGTCCAGTACCTGGTGGCTTAAAAATCATGTCAGGTGCATGTGCATACCCAGAATCCTCAGAGGAGAATGGAGAAGAGATTGTGGTGTGGCCTTCTCCTTCAGAGGATGATTTCTCACTTTCCCTCTCTCTGTCTCTGTCTGTCTCTCTGTGACAAGTGCACATGCCTTATGACATAAAGCAAAAAAAAAGGGGGAGGAGGGGAAGGCATATCTATCTATCTATTACCTATCTATCTATATACATATAGATATGTTTTATATATATATATACACACACACACACACACACACACACACACACACATATATATATATAATATAAACTTTACATATAAGGAGACTTGTAAAAGTTCATAGAAAATGCAATTAAAGTGAAATTTTATTTTGATGCAAAATTATTATAAAACTAAGTATAGTTTTTTCATAGTCTGCATTCAAGATCTCTCATAGAAGGGACCAGCAGTTAGCGTAATGTCTATGTTGCTGGACTCCCATGTGGTCGACCATGTGCGAGTCCTGGACCCGGCGGCTTAAACTCATGCCGGGCGCGTGTGCGTGTGTGCCCAAGATCCCGAGAGGAGAATGGAGAAGAAGGGATTGCAGCGTGGCCATCCCCCCTGGGGGGTGATTTCCTGCTTTCTGTTCTCTGTCTCTCTCTGTCTTTCTGGGAGTGCACGCACCCTCTCCAAAAAAAGTCTCTCATATAAAATAGAATTTGTCATTTTGTACCCCTATGCCTCTTCACTCTGTATTCTAAACCATGCTTTTACATTTCAAATCAGCAAGCATGTTTCTTTCATAAGACATTGACTTTTTTTTCTTCTTCTTCTTTGCCAGGAGTACTTGTTCCTAGATGTTTTTTAATAACTGATCTGTTTTAATAACTTTCAATTTAGCTTAAATATACTTTCTAAAGTGTGAATTTTTCCTGGACAGCCATCTGTGGTTTCTTCTTATTAGATTACTGTTTTTCTTTTCTCCACACTGCGCATTACTATTTAAAATTGTTTGCCTTTCTGTTTGTTGTCCTGTTGGATACAAGAACCATCAAAGTACCCACCGCGGTTTTTTTTTTTTTTTTTTTTTTTTTTTTTTTTTTTTTTGAGAGGTTTTTACTATAGGGCGCGTGCGCTTGCCAGACAGACAGAGAGAGACATAGAGACAGAAAGCAAGAAATCACCCCCCAGGGGGGATGGTCACGCCGCAATCCCTTCTCCTCCATTCTCCTCTCGGGATCTTGGGCACGCACGCACACGCGCCCGGTGTGAGTTTTAAGCCACCGGGTCCCGGATGTGAACCACGGTCGACTACGTGGGAGTCCAGCGACATAGCCATTAAGCTAACTGCTGGTTCCCCCCACTGTGTTTTGTTACATTGAATTCAGTGCCATGCACTGGCAAGGCCAGAGTAGGTGCCTATCAGGTAGTTTTGAGTACATGAGTGATTTATTGGCGAGCACTAAGATCAAAGCTCCTTCTACCAAGTAAAGTACATAAAATATTAAATAACTTGCACTACACAGTATCAAAACTGGTCCTGAAAAATACTAGCCAGTGTGTAAATTGTTAAAATGTCATATTTTTTTCAATTTATTAAAATATAACCTAAATCTGTTTTCTAAGCTTGTGTAGGTTTAGATGACTGTTGGTTTCCCTGAGCTTTGGTATGCAAAGCCCTGAAACCCTCTTAGTGTTAGGGCAGAAACACCCATTGTGATAATGTGGCAGCTCCCAAGGAGTTTAGATTCTATGCACATTAACACCAAGCATAACAATAACATTCTTTAACTTTCTGATGTAGAGAAATCCATGTTCTTTTGAATTGCTCTTATTTCCCCTCATGGTAACAATTTATTGGACAAAAAAACTGGGGCTCACAAAACAGATAGATAATAGGATTTCCTTCTTATAGTAAAAAATTGGCACATAGTTATCATTTCTTTCAGTATATTTCTTGACACTATTGCTTAAACCATACTTAGAATTCCATATTATGTATATACTGAAAAGATTTTTTTAAAAGTAGAAATGGGCTGGGGAGTACAGGAAAAATAAAGAAAATATAATAAATCATAACATTTCATAGTTTTTACTTCAGATACTGTTAGCATTATTTCAAATATTAAACTGATAAACGAGAAAATATTAAATTATTTATTCTAGTTTATTTCTGCTAGCTAGCAGAACCAAAATTTGAGATCTCTTTATTTCATTCTGATTTCCAAAGTAGACTATAATTTATGAAACTAGTTTCCATAGGAAAAGGTGCCTAAGAATGTGGTTTTGAACAGCCAACATAAAGTCTCATTAGCACAGCCTTGGAGTGGTATTTGAATATCTGGGTTAACAGGTTTTATGACTGTGACTCCTTTATTAATGCAGACATTCTGGAAAAAAAAATCCTTTTTATAAAATTATAGCAAAAATTCACCCTAAAAGCCTAAAGAAAATATGAGTGAAATAAAGGCAAATAAAACTATGCAAACGGATTTGTAATAAATGCAATTTTTACTTGCTATGAAGTCATAATTTAAAAGTGATAAAAGTTAAACAAATTTCCATACACATGCAGTGTCTGCTGAAACAGTGTTGACTGATTTTCAGGTGTTGGTAGAAATAAAATAATTTTAATATTATGCCCTTGGAATTAACTTTAATATCAAATTGACTTTTTGCTATACTTAAATCCATTTTTATGATTTCTCTAATGCTATCACTTTAGAATTATAGAAAACTAGCAAAAAAGGAAATAGAATGGGAATAATAAAGGGAGTAGTTTATATATGTGTATATGTTTGTGTCTTTTATTGATTTGTAAATAACAAAGTAATTGGAAAAGTATTTTGAAAGCTATTAATCAGAATTACAAATACCTAAATCTATTCTGAACAGACTATTAAAATATGCTAGGTTGTTTACACATTCTTAGGAAGGCCCTGAGTGTAGGATTAATGCCCAAACCCCCAATTAGCACCAGGAATACCTGCGTCTTTGTGCCAACTTTCCTGCCACAGCTGCTGCTGAGACTCAAGTCCGCATCATCCCAATTGCTTCCAAATCAGAATTTTGGTCAGGCGCATAAAACCTGGGTCATGAACTTCCACTTTAGATTCAAAAGCATCTGTGATTACAGGTTTTCTGGCTTCTGTAATTGAAAGCCAAACACAAAACCTGGCGAATTATTATAATATTAAAATGCTGTGTAGCCCCAAATGGGAAAATATTCATTGCTACATCATGCTAAAGTTCATATAACAAAGCTACTTCTTTTTTGTTGTTGTTGTTGTTAAGTTTTTTTGCTATAGGGCATGTGCACTTGCCAGAGAGAGAGAGAAAGAGAGAGAAATTGAGAAATCAACCCCCAGAGTGGATGGCCACACTTCAACCCATTCTCCTCCATTCCCTTCTCAGGATTTAGGACCTGCACACACACACACACACAACAGGAATGAGTTGCAAGCCACTGGGTCTAGGACTTGAACTGTGGTTGCCCATATGGGAGTTCAGAGCCTTAACCACCGCACCGCCTGCTGATCTCCAAAACTAAGTCTAAAAAGGGATCTTTTGGAATTACAAATCATGAGTTGACTTCTAGCACATAGGTTTCTAAAATACAATTCAGATTTTTGACTAAATGGGTCATCTGGAATTGTCTTCATTATTAGATTGAGAGCTAAGTAGTTGCAAAAGACTCACAGCTTTTCTTCTTAAATCCTGACTACATCAATTCTCTAGAGTAATTCCAATTATTTTAAAAGAATTATTTATTTAATCTTATGTATTCATTCATTTATTTTCATTTGACCAGAGAGACACAGACCGAGAGAGAGAGAGAGAAAATGAGAAAGCAAGCCATCAGGTCCAGCACTCAAACCATGGTCAGCCATGTGGGATTGTCCAGCCCCTTAACCACCACGCCACCTGCTGGTCCCCGGTAACTCCAATTTTTAAGAGAGTCCCTTAAAATTTGAGTGTTGGGGTCTGCAGGTGGCATAGCTGTTGAGGCTCTGGCCATCTGCCATTTGAGTCCCGGACCTGGTGGCTAGAAACTCATGCAGGGCACATGTGCATGCATGTCCAAAATCCCAGGAGGAGAATGAAGGAAAAGGAATTGTGATGTGGCTATCCCCCATGGGGGATGATTCCTCATTCTCCCTCTCTCTCTCCAGTGAATGCAAATGCACTATGGCAAAAACCTTAAAAACCTAAACCAAAAAAACTTGAGTATTTCATTTCATACCCACTAAGATGGCTAAAATTAGAAAGAAAGATCAGATAATAACAAGTGTCATAGAGGATATGGAGAAAGCCATAGGTCGGTTCATACACCGTAGGTGAGAATGTAAAATGGTGTACCCATTTTGGAATATGGTCTGGCAGTTTCTCAAACAGTTAAGCAAAGAGTTATCATATGATGCATAAACTCCACTTCCAGATATATACCCAAGAGAAGTAAAAACTTATGTCTACACAATCACTTACAAATGAACGGCAAAGCAGCATAATTTTAATACACAAAAGGAAGAAACAAGTTAAATGTCCATCAACCAATGCATAGATAAACAGGGTGTCGTATATACATACAATGGATATTACTCAGTCTGAAAAAGGATCACATACATATTAATACATGCTACAACATTGATAAACCCTAAACATGTTTATGCCAATCAAGTCACACAAAAACACACATTTAGGATATGTCCAGAATATGCAAAGCTACAGGGACAAAAAGTGGACTAGTGGTTTCTTAGAAGTGGGGTGGGAGGAGTAGGGGTGCCATTGTTAGGGCAATGACAGCTAGTGTTCAAGGTTTCCTTTTCAAAAAAATAATAATTTTACTTTTTTTGCTATAGGGTATGTGTGTGTGAGAAAGAGAAAGTGAGAGAGAGAGAGAGAGAGAGAGAGATCACCCTCCGGGGGCGGGGGATGGTCACACCACAATCCCTTCTCCTTCAGTTTCCCCACTGGATTTTGGCAGGTATGCACACCTGGCATGATATTCAAACTGCCAGTTCCAGGACTTGAACTGCACAGCTGGCAGTGTGGGATCCAGCGCCTTAACCTCTATACCAGGTGCCAACCCCAAGGTTTCCTTTTTATGATGCTGTAGATGTTATAAAATTAACTTTGAGAATGGCTGCAAAACTCTGCAAATGTACCAAGAACCAATGTGTTGTACATTTTGAGTGAGTGTTCTGTATGACATGTAAATTATATCACAATGCGGCTGTTTTTACAAAACCATTACAAGAGTGACATTTAGAGGAAATCAGCTGAGTGTCCCAAATGACATCCCCTTGGGGGTGCTTTCTCACTTTGTCTTTGTCTCTCTCCAGAGAGCACAGAAACGCCTTAGTAGATTAAAAAATAAACAAGTAAATAGATAAAATAAAATGTTATAACCCTGAAAGAATCAAATAAATTAAGATAGCAATCAAAGTAATGAAAGAGGCAACATTTTGAGATTTAAACTCTGGGAGGGAGATAGTGACTCAGCTGTAAAATGTGTCACTGCAAGGCTGACTCATGAGAGAACTTTCCAGGTTCCTGTCAAGAGATCTCCCTCACCTCCAGTATTCTGGGTACTCTTGGGCTCTTGATCTAAGACTGGCTGAAGCAGAGGATGTATTGTGTTGTTGAGACTCTGTTAGAGGTGCTCTCTCTCTCTCTCTCTGCCTCTCTCTCTCTCTCTCTCTCTCTTTTCCTCTCTCACGGAAGAAAATAAATAAGTAAAACAAAAATGCTTCAAAGCAGTATACATAGCTTTTTAATCAAAGTTTCATTTTTTGAAATTTGATGTTGGGAGATGGCGAGGCCTAGTGGACATTGGTAGGTTCATAGCAATCACATCATAGATGTGTCACTCATATGAATAGATTAGACTTCTCACAAGATCCAGTGAGTTTTCGATCTTATGAGAAGAAGTTAATTCTTATGAGAGACATTTGCTATAAAAGACAGAAAGCAAGCTGCTCTTTTCTTTTCTGCAAGTACCCTACACACCCTACACACCTCACACACCCTGCACACCCTACACACCCTACATACCCTACATCCTTTGCGCTTCTGTCTGGCATGCGGTAGGCCTAGAGTTTTGGACTTTGAAGCCATCAGGACTGGGAGGATTTGTTTGTTTGTTTGTTTGTTTATTTATTTATTTTTAGATTTTTGCTATAGATCACATGCACTACCCAGAGAGACAGAGAGACAGAAGACAGCGGGAAATCACCCCCAGCGGGGACAACCATGCTACAAGCCCTCCTCTTCCAGTCTCCTCTAAGGATTTTGGGCATAAACACACATGCACCTGGTGAGAGATTTTAAGCTGCTGGGTTCAGGACTCAAACTGCAGTTGACTATGTGGGACTCCAGCAACATAACCATTATGTTATCTGCTGGTCCCAGGCCTGAGAGTTTTTAATGAATATCTCTCTTTATAAAATCACCCAGACTGTTAGCAATACAAAAATGAGCTAAGACAGGGGAAGTAGTTGAAATATGTGAAATTAGAAAGATACTAAATGATAGACACAGAAGAAAAGTATTTTTATGAAATGAAGAAATAATTAAATCCACAGTTTCAAAGAGATACACTATGTAGCAAGGCAAATTGATGTTGAACATAGATTATCAGGATATGTGGTAGACCAGATGATTTTTAGCAAATTATTCCTGTCCCTGCCACATGTATTTGAAAATTTCCTATCTCACACACCATCGATGTTTAGCTTGACCAAATTACTGCTTTGGCTGAAGGAATATGGGTAGGGATGTGCTTAAGGAGTTTTTAATTTTCTAAATTTGTTATAGGGCATATGTTCTCACCAGAGAGAGACAGACAGAGAGAGAGAGAGAAAGAGAGGGGAAGGAGAGGGGGAGGGAGAGGAAGTGAACAAACATCCCCTAGGGGGATGCCACTCCACAACCCCTTCTCCCCTCCTCTCCTCTCAGGATTTCGCATGTGTTCTTTAAGCAACCAGGTCTGGGACTTGAACCCACACAATTGGTCATGTGGGATCAAGCTGCCTTAACCTCCATGCCACTGGTGGGCTGCCTCAATAGATTGAAGTGATGCGTGTTTCTTATGAGCATCTGATCATTACTTTAGAAATCTATGGTCCTAAAACAGAGTTGTCTAAATATCCACTGCTTCATAAACTTGGATGCCAGAATAAGATACATGGAGCAGACCTCTTCGCTGGCAGATTGACTGCCTGAAACAGCTACCACGGATAATACTACCTGTGGACATGAGAGTTGGTGCTTATTGTTCTATGCCAGTGAGTTTTGTATGGGCGGCTAGTGCAATAACTATGGAAATAACTGACCAATATTAGATTTTATCTTGTTACTATTATACAATTAAAGGAAGAAAAAAATTCGTGAAAAAACTGATATACAAAGCAAATGTCTTCTTGAGAGAAAATAGGGTGGCCTTTTCTAAATAAATGTCAAATGATATATGACAAGGAGTCAATGTTTACAAATTTCTCATTAAAGTTTTGACTCAATTATTTATTCAGTCAAACTGTTGTTAGCCTTTTGACATAATAGCCTTATTTATCAAAGATGAAACTGTCCAAAAATAGTATACAGGACAGAGTCATGAAAAGCACTTGGCTGAATTTCAACCAACAATAAATAAACCAAAATACAATATTCAGAAACAAATCAATGATCAATTACAATAACTTTCACATATTTTAGAGCCAACTAGTTAAATGTTAAAGAGACCATAAATGCCATAACTCTTTTTTTTTTTTTTTCAGAGAGAGATTTTGCTTTAGGGTGCATAAACTTGCTGGAGAGACAGAGAGAAACAGAGAGAAAGAAACCGAAATATCATCCTCCAGGGGTGATGGTCATGTCACAATCCCTTCTTCTCCATTTTCCTCTCGGGATTTGGGGCACATATGTACATGTGCCCAGTGTGTATTTTAAGCCACTTGGGGCCAGGGCTTGAACTGCAGTTGACTACATGGGATTCCAGTGGTGAAACTATTATACCATCTGTTGGTCCGAAATGCCATTACTCTTAAGAAAATAGGATAAAGGGACCAGCAGTTAGCGTAATGACTATGTCGCTGGACTCCCACGTAGTCGATTGCGGTTCGAGTCTTGGAGCCGGTGGCTTAAACTCATGCCGGGCACCTGTGCATGCATGCCCAAGATCCGAGAGGAGAATAGAGGAGAAGGGATTGCGGCGTGGCCATCCCCCCCCGGGGGGGTGATTTCTCACTTTCTGTCTCTCTGTCTCTCTCTGTCTGTCTGGCGAGCACACGTGCCCTATAGCAAAAACCTCTCCAAAAAAAAAAAGAAAATAGGATAAATATAATTGCCAGAGATGAAAGTGGAGAAGAAAAGAAATTGGTAGCCATGAATAAAATACGCACTTAAAAATATCTTTCAAACATTTTTCAGGGTGATTTTTAGCTTGATTTTATGACTCGAGATACAGTCTATGATGGTGAACATCCCATATGAACTTAAAAGGGACATTCATTCTATTTTTCAGTGGGACATTCTAGAACATGTCTAGAATTGGTTCACAGAGTTCAGTTATATATTATTCATTTTGTCTGTGCTAGTTTTGTCTATTACTATAAGAAGAATATTGAGGTTTCTAATGGTAGCTGTGGATTTGTCTTTCAACTAAGTTTGTATTTGCATCATGCATTCTGAAACACTTTCTGCACATATACATTTTAGATTATTTTCTTTTTGGATGAACTGTCCTCTTTTTTCTTTTATTTTTCCCTTTTCTTTTTTTTTTCTTTCCTTTCCTTTCCTTTCCTTTTTCTTTTTATGTAATATGCCTCTTATCCTTGATAATATTCTTTGTTCTAAAATAATACTTTTCCTATCATTTGATATCATTTTACTTCTGTATGAAGAATTTTGTCTAGCAATTTTAAAACAAAACAGGTTTCCTTGTAATGGATTCTTTTCTTTTTTTTTTAAATCCAAGACTGTATTCATTTCACTTCATGTTTGAAGAATAGTGTCACTGGATATAAATTTATGGGTTGATAGCTTATTTATTTCAGATCTTTAAACATGTTCTGCTTCTTTCTTCTAGGCTCTGTGATCTTTGAAAAGAAATATACTAAATTATTCTTAACCTGTTAGTAGTGTGTAGTTCTCCTCTAGGTACTTTCAGGAATTTATCTTTGTCTCTAGACAAAGATTACTTAGTAGTTTGATGCTACAACCTGCACAGTGGGAATATGGGACCCTGAGTGGGAGAGATGGTGGATTTGGAAAGAACAGGCACACACGAAAGTAGAGAAGAGGGACTGGGCAGAACAGGAATCTCTGATGAATATAGCCACGGCACTGAGGCTTTCCCAAGTTTATTCTTTTATAGGGCAATGGGGAGGGAGAAGTAGAAGGTAAAGCCAGGTGTTTTCTATTATCCGTAACAGCAGGTGTGGGACAGCTCGGACCATCTCGTGTCTAATGGTTCTTGCAGTTCCAAACAAGCCTCCCCTGGTGTTCTCTGCTGAAACAGCTTCCTTTAACCTCCACCAGCTGTGCATTATAGGTCCAAGGGAGTGGCTCTGTGCCTCTGCTGGCCTTTAAAGGTCACCATTGTTTTAGATCTGGCTGCTCCTTAGAATGTGATTACTGCGCATCTCAGTGTCAGTTTCTTTGCATATGCACATTGGGGTTCACTGAACTTCTTGAATCTATGTATTGATCTTTTCCCCAAAAGTTTACCTATTTTTTTAACATTTCATATTGTTTTTATTGAAATCTTTCTCACTTTCTATGATGGAGAGAAAGCCTCTCAAAGAAATCTGATATACTATACATTATTTCCAATCTTTTCTCTGTTGGTCAGACTGCATACTTCCTATCAATTTAGCTTACACACACTTTGGCATCTCCATCCCGCTATAGAATCAAAAATGATGAGAGATTTTGTTTTCTCTGTGTCTTTTTTTTTCTGTCCCTCTTTTCAGTTCTAAAATTCCCATTTGATTTATAAATAAAATTTTGTTCCTTATATCATTTATTACTGTACTGTTCATTTAGATTTTTCCTTTAGCTTCAAGGATATTTATCCTTATTTGTTGAAATACTTTTTACAAAGTTGTGCTTTAAAGTTTTATTCAGGCTAACTGTGATGGTGCAGCAGTAACTCAATGCTCCATGATACTGAGGTCACTTTCCAAGGTGTTGAGTTCACATCCTGGACTCTGCCTGTCCACACTGGGCACAGACACGTGTGCCTGTGATCCTGGCTGGAACTGCTGGTGGAGTGTGTCATGGGCGTCCCACAGAGGGTGGCTCTCTCTTTCTTTCTTTGTGTCTGTCTCTCTTGTAAAGGACATAAATAAATGAATATGAAAAAGATTTTTCACAAATGTCTGTAATCATCTCTGTTGTCCTCAATTTCAATATCTGTTGATGGTCTTTTCCTGTGGGAGTTGCTATTTTTTGGATTATGTCTATGCCAAGAAATTTTGAATTGTTTGCTATTCATTTTGAGTAGTATATTATGAGATTTTGTGTCTTTTAAAAATTCTCTGGGGCAGGTTGGTATTTTCATTATTTTGGCACAAAAATCAACCCAGCCAATTGAGATTATAAGTCCTCTTAGATCATAGCTCCGATGCCAGTGTTGATTAAACCTTTGAAAGGAAGTTTAGAGATGTGTAGCTTTGCCTACTGACTAATCTGGGCTCTTGGGAGTGGTTTTTGTTATGGTTCTGTTTCCCACATTTGTGCATTTGTAGAATCAGATTTCCATCTGCATATCTGGGGGTGAGCTCCGAAGTTCATGAACAGCTTTATGGATTTGATTTCCCAGAGCTGTCTTTCTCCATGATTCTCTCTGTACACTGTGGTATTCTGAAGCTGCTTCATCATTTGACCAAAGGGCCGAGCCTTCGGTTGCCTGCATGTATAATGGACTTCCCACATCTGTGCCTGCCTAAGGGACGAAAGGCAAGGGAACAGAGAAGGGAGATAGCAATAACAACAACGACTTGCCCATCTTCTTGGGACCATGGTCTTCGGAATAAAGAGGAAGTTTCCTTTCCTCAGAGTCTTGGAAAATGTACCACTCATTCTTTTTTTTAAGATTTTTGCCATAGGGTACATGCACTTACAAGAGACAGACAGAGAGAGAGAGACCGTGAGATGGAAAGTGAGAAATCGCCCCCCAGGGGAGATGGTTGTGCCACAATCCCTTCTCCTCTCTGTGCTCCTCCTGGGATTTGGGGCACACACTCAAATGCCTCCCTGAATGATTTTCAAATCATCAGGTCCAGGACTCACACTGCAGTCAGCCATGTGGGAGTTCAACACCTTAACCACCGTGTCATCTTCTGGCCCCATGCCCGTCATTTTCACCACTGCTACACCTGCTACCACATGTACTTGTCTGGCTGCTGACGCACAAAACAGAGAGGAGGTTAACAACTGATTTCTCCTACTCTCTCCTACTCTCTCTCAACCAGAACTAGACAATTTGTCCTTGAACTCACTTCGTGAATGCCCATGTTCAGTCCTTGGTTTCAGGCTGCTCTGCATCCAGCTCCAGGTACACCGGTAGGGAAAACCCAGCAAACTCACTTCTGCTATGGTGACACTTTGAATCCTGATCTTATTCCTTAATTCATGTGCTGCTACTTACTCTTCAAAGTCTTTAAATAGCTACCCCAGGGCCAGTAGGTGGCATGACGGTTAAGGTGCTGGGCACTCCCACATGGTTGACCACGGTTCAAGTCCCAGACCTGGTGGCTTGCTTTCTCACTTTCCTTCTCTCTCTATGTCTCTTTCTGTTCAAATTAAAATAAATAAATGAATAAACAAAATTAAATAAATAAATAGCTGCCCCTTGTGTTCTATCCAGATTTTAAAGTTACATTCAGTGAGAGACACAGGGCAGAGTGTGTTTAAATCCACATTACATGGAACAGAACCCTTCATCTTATTTATAATGTAATGATTCTTTACAAAATTTTATTTTATCACAAAGTACAATTGTTAGTTCTAAAAGAAAAAAGTAGTAAAAATTGGAAATTCAGAATAACACATTTAAAAAGAAATCACTGCTGAATCTTTACTCATTTGTTTTAATTCAGTTTTTTCACTGAGGTCATATGGGAAATTAGGCACAGTTAAAGCTTTGCCAACTAACTAGTTTTGCAATTGAAACAAATCTCAGTATACCTTGGAAGTGAATTTGTTCTGGAGTCAAATGTAGGAGCCAAAGCAAAATATTCCAATATAGTATTTTCAACCCAAACTATTTGTAATAAATAACACATTAACATTTGTTATAAGAAAGTATAAATAAACATTAATTTAAAACAATCCAAAAATCTTCATAATTTAATCTTCATTACCTTTGTATGGCATGTTGAACTTCAGTTCATTTTTTTCTATTAAAAAATTACAACCAGTTCCATATTACATTCAACCTTAATCACTGATGTGCTGCAGTCAAACATGTCTGAATCCTGAAAGCAAAATTGTGCAACATTTCTCTCTAATTCCACAGTCGTTGATGGCTCATTAGTAGGTTGGATCCAGCTACAGTGAGAGTATTTACTCAACAAAAATGATCAAATGCTATAAATTAGGTCTCCTTATTTTTTTTGAGCACATTTTTAAACATTTACCAGAATGACACTACTTATACTTTTCAAGAATAGAAATTTTGATTTCACAAATTAAAAATATAATTTATAAATAATTTCATAGATGGAAAAAATAACAAAAGGTAGATTAGGACATAAATCAATGATATATTACAAATATTAGTTCTCTTGGCAATAGAAATTACTGTCACAGAATTTGGCTGTAATTTTTGAAACCTGGCCGGGCAGGTTCTGATTGCAAATAAATTGGAATCATACAAATAAGTTGTAGCTTACATGGCAAAACCTTGGCTATTTTTACAAAGCCTGTAATGATCAGTCTAAACAGAGTGCTGGCAAATATTGACATTAAAACCTGTAGCTACAGATTATATGCTATATTCCACTGTAAATCTAACTGAATTGGTAGAAATGATTACAGCAGCTGTAGCAAATTTGTTTCCAAGTAACATTCAGGTAGAAGCCCCTGGAAACATAGTTTATGTGAATCACCTTGAAGGAAAGTAATCTTTTCCCTGTGAGAGCTCCTCCATGAAAATAGTTAACAAAACTTGTATTAGATGAAAGGTGGTGAGAAGTTAATTGGAGAAAGGCAAGCTTGAAGTATGTATTCATTTTGTACTGAGAGGCAGGAAGTGATGGATGGCTCTCATCCAAGACACATCTGCCCTGGGGATTTCATCACACTGTCACAATTCAAGTTAGAGGCATCACACTGAAGAATCAGAAATCCAATTCCATCAAAATGAGCATGGACATCCTATTGGAGGAATAATTATAGAAACTAATCTGAAGATTAGTGTATGAAAACAGAATACTGACCATATTTTTACATAGTACACAAACCAGGCAATGTTAAGAGGTAGACCTACGTGGAATGACAAAACATAACCTAAAGGTTACTGATAAATAGTGAATCAAGGGGGCCGGTAGGTGGCATGGTGGTTAAGGGCGTTGGATTCCCATGTGGCAGACTGTGGTTTAAGTCCTGAACCTGGAGGCTTGCTTTTTCATTCTCATTTGCCCTCGCTCTCTCTCTCTCTCTGTCTGTCTCTCTCTGGTCAAATTAAAAAAATAAATAAAGTTAAATAAAATAATTATTTTAAAAAATAGTGAATCAAGTGGCTGGTTGATGGCATCACTTCTAAGAGAGCTTGGTTTATTTATCCCTAAATGGTGATTTGACAATTATTAAAGGTATAATTATGGATATCATTGGCCAAGATAACCATTACTCGCTCTACAATAGGGATGGTATGTTTAGAAATACACTATCCCAAAGATTTTTTGGGGAACACACAAGCCAAAATTTATTCCCTCAAGGTGATTCATGTAAATTATGTTCCCGGGGGCTTCTACTTGAATGTCACTTGGAAACAAAATTTATTACAGCTGCTGTAATAATTTCTACCAATCCAGTTAGATTTATAGTTGCATATAACCTGTATATAACCTGTTGCAGGTTTTATAAAATTGGCAAGGTTTTGCAAAAATGGCCAAGGTTTTCCTATGTAAGCTACAAAATTTGCTTGTTAAAGCTACTACTATCTTTTATCTAATCCGGCAATGCTAAATCAAAGCATTTCTCCTTTTTTAGTATTGCTTTTTTTTTTTTTAAAGGGCATTTTATATCCATCTAAATTAAAGTGAAACCATTTTGTCTTATTCCTTTACCTCTACATCTAAATTCGTGGAAAGAAACAGCAAGCCTATCTATATAGTTTTTCTGCTTATTTTCTTCTAATAATATAAAAATAACTTTGTAGACAGGGCCTTGTGTATCTATGACTAATATACTGAAGATGGTATAATATATTTAGGATATATTTCCCCAAGAGCATTCATGTGATCAAGTTAACAGGTAGAAGTATAACAAAACAGGCTCAATATTATGATGTAGTCCTTCCCATCAATGTGACAGTGGTAGCTGTGTAATCTCTTTTCTTCTTTGAGCCATAAAGATACAATGAGATTGAAGCATTTTAAAGATACAAATGTAAGCTCAAAAAATTTATTCTAGTGTCAGAAATTAACTCTACCAAATAAATACATGTTACTAATTAAAAAGAAATAAAATACAGTTTTTTTTTTGTTTGTTTTTGTTTTTTTTTTCTGGCTGATGTTGAGTAGAGAAAAGCAAGTTTTATAGCAGCAGAGGAATGTAGCTTTGCCTAGGTCTATAGAAGACATAATTTATTGATCATTTTTAAGCAAGCAACCAGCAGACAGGCCCCTCCTCCTAGGATGGCAGTTATCACCAGTTGGACCCTAAGTTACCCCACCTTTTCTGTAGCGGATCTCTGGTAAGATACTTGATTTCTCAGAGTTCAGTAGTTACATGGGAGAGGGCCACCATGACATTGGTATGTTGGTTTGGTTTGTATACACACAGCAGTCTGTACCCAGTGGGGTGCATACACTACCTTGAGCAGTGGTAACCAAGTCTTATGCCATACAATTTTGCTGAATAACTTTTCTAAATCTGAAATACTTCATCATTTAGCAAAGCTAATGCTTGTTTTGTATGGTTTAGCATGCAGCCTATATGTTCAGCCAAAGCAGTGATTTGAATCTTGGTGTAGATATTGGCACCTTGGGGAAAAAATACAGCTAAAGGATCATACTCATGGGGTTCTTTTTACTCCATATCTAGACCTTAGAGTTTCCCAATTTTGTGACTTACTCTTAATTGTCTTATATGCTGAAGTCAGAAAGAATGGTCTTCCCTATGTGCTTTGCTCCATCAGGTACCTGGGAGGTACGGCCAGCCGTGATTTCTGCAAGCCCATGGAGCACCCCAGGGAACTGGAATCATTTGTCCCGGAGGTCTTGGTTTTTCCATTGGGATAGGATTACATAATGTTTCTGGAACCCATCCTACCACTTCTGTACTGGTGTGGCTCTATAAACATACTGGGGCAGGTGATTAACTCTATAGCTTTAGGAGGAAGCCACCAGAAACCGTCCCATTATTGTAACCAATCCAGGGTCAGGTAGCATTGAGGTGCTTCTGAATGACTGTAGTTATTTCCTTCTTGGCGATGTCTCATACAAACAGGGGTTTGTATGGAAGGTGGTTGATAATCAAGTCCAATTCTGTGTCATAGACTGGATACACCAAGGCAGGCCTCCTGAAGCCTCGATGGGCAGTTGGGCAGTTCTGTGCACAACCAGCAGGCTGATATATTGGTGACAACAGCATTTATACATGTCCAATAAACCATTGTACTCTCACTCACCACCGTATGGGTAGAAAGAAATGTTTTAGACACTAAAAGAGGCAAATTCCTGTTATTAGGCAAAATGTTGTGTGTACATACCATTTTATCTCTGACAAGAGGGTGGTGGCAAGAGGAAGCCTGTCCTACCTACAGTGCCAGATATTGGCAGCTGTCGGGGAGTCCTTTGGTGTGAAAATATGTAACAGCACAGGGGGTCTCATAATAGGCCATCGTGTCAAAACCAAAGCTCCCATGGAATGGAGGTACTCTGTCCTGATGCTCTACTAATTTAATTACCAGAGGCCATTGTTCATAACCCATGGTGCCCACAGGGTTACTTGTAGATATTCCTGTAACCCCTGACACCATGAGGCTATGGTGTCTAACCACTGCTCATGTGGGGCTTGGAACTTCCAAGGCCATGTCCATGCTATCAGTTGTCCTGGTGCCAATGGGGTTAGTGTCAGCAGTGAAATGTGGCCCTATTGTCTAAAATCAGCCTTTAATAAAACATCCACGTTACTGACTTGAAGTTGGGTTGGGACCACATTATCATTCATGGTGACCTCTATTGGAAGCACTTCCCCTGGTCAAGGTCTTTCATTCAGAGTGTGTGTAACCTTCCACATCCTATCCACCCACCCCTTCTGTGTGGGGGAAGCCCCAGTGCTCTGTAACCCTCATTTTAGGAGTCCATTGTAGTGCTCTATTATCCAGGCAGCTTGTGGATTATAAGGCATATGGAAGGACCACTGGATTTATACCTGGTTAGCCAAGCACTGTACATCTACCTTGTGAAATGTGTCCCTCGATCACTTTCAATAGGTAAGGGGCACCCATAGATGGCACTGAGAACTCCTAAGCCATGAATAATGGCCTTTTGATTGTCCCATACTATAGGCCACACAAAGAGCAATCCTGTGGCAGTATCCATGGCTGTGGGTGTGTATCCCATACATTAGATAAAGGCTAGGGACCGACATAATCCACTTGCCATCAGGTCAGTGGAACTCACCCTCTCTCTATCTGTCCTGGAGTCTGTTTCAGTCACCAAGGATTGAGATCTATGTGAGAACATGAGGTAATTAACACAAGCCTGACTAATACCTTCCCAAGTTTGAGTTCACACTGTTTTTTAACTGTCTAAATGGTCTTTTGCTCAGCATGTAGGAGCTTACGATGTAACCACTTGGCTACATGTATGGTTGGAGACTGCTCCAACCACTACACATCAGCGAGGGTTTCTACCTCATCATTTCCCAGAGTAGTCAATGGACAGTGTCCACTTACACATAAAATGGTAACATATTTTTGGTATCCCTTGGCCCAAAGGTCTTGCCATATTCTTTGACTCCATAAATGGTGGTGTCTCACCATCCAGTTGTTTAATTCCCACATAGTAAACCAAAGGATTAAGCTTCAATATACAGTCCAACCATTGGTACAGATAGTCAAAATGTCGGCTTCTGTCATTATTACCATCAAGACTGCACACAGCTCAACCCATTGACCACTCTGTCCTGTTCCAGTTTCATGCCAAATGGTGTCAGTGGAGGGCCCAATAAGCAGTTGTCCCTCCACGAGACCCACCTGTATACCAATCATCAGTAGGGACAGACCCACTTCCCTCATGATATAGGAATAGTTCTGGCTGATATTTAATTTGCAGACCAGGTTCTAGCATTTCTTGATTGTACTGCACAGGCCTTAACACCTGTTGCAATTCTCCTGATAGGGGGCTGGAGGACAAAGTGCTCGATTGCTCCAAATATGCTCCCCACTTAGTTAAAGTTGGGATTTGGACCACCACCATTCATGGAGTTTTTAGCCACTATTGGAGACACCCTGAAATGGGATAAGAAGTTCATACCACAGTAGAACTTTGTCCAGTGACAACTTCAGAGGCTGCTACTGCAGCATATACCTTTGCTAATTATTTCACAATTAATGATACCAAACTCTGGCCTCTTCCACAATTGTGACCAAAATCCAATAGGCTGCTGCAACCGTTCACTCCTTTACCATAGTCCCCACCCAAAGCCAGTATGTTTTACATGTACATCTAGTTCAAACGGCTTTTGGGGCTCTAACACATGTGAAGCTTAGGCCTTTTGGATTAACCATTTTGCCATCATAAGTGCTTGCTCCTGAGAGTCACCCCAATTCCACAGGGTTCTCTTTTTTGTTAAACCATGTAGAGGTTTACATGTCATAGCCAAGTGAGGTATAATATTCTCCAATATCCTAAAAATTCTAGAAACCTTTGTAATTTTGCAATTGTAGTGGGTGAGGGTAGGCTTATACTTTATCAACTATTGCTTCTGATATAACGTGGATCTTACCCGACCAGACAACAATACATTGACTGACCATCCTCAGACTTTGTTGAGAGTCATGACCCATCCACGTGATGGTAAATGGTTCACTATTTGTGAGGGAGCAGCCTCTCAACCTGTAAGAGTCAGATGTTAGTAACACATCACCTATATTGCAAAATAAGTGGAGAGCTGTCGGTGAGACCCACGTAGCCAAATCAGATACTACCAGACTGTGACAAGTAGTCAGACTATTGAGATACCCTTGAGTAAGCATTTAGAAAGTCCATTGCTTTCCTCCCCAGGTAAAAACAAACTGATTCTGGCTCTCCTGAGCCAGACTAAGAAAGCATTAGCCTAGTCCAGCGCACAGTGATCAGTGCCCAGTTGTGTGGTCAGTTGGTCCCTGTTTACGTGTATATCTGGCACTGCCACATGTACAGGGGAGCTACTTTATTTAGTTCCTGGTAGTCTACAGCCATCCTCCAAGTTCCATCAGGAACTTCTTCACGGGCCATACAGGGGAATTAAATGGACTGTGTGCAGGCTATAAAATTCTGACTTTTCCAGTTCTTTTATGGTCTCAGTAATCTTACCATGTGCTGTAGGCAGCCTGTATTATTTGAGACATACTACTGTCTGGGGATGGGCAATACTTGGGGTATATGTTTGGCACACCCCCATAACAAACTCTTGACTACTCTCACATATAGTCAGAATTCTCCAATGAAAGTTTTCAACTGCCTACCTAAGAAGATGTCCATCCCCACTATCTATTCCAGGAATAGGAATGTATACACTGAAGAGGTTAGTCATCCAGTTCCCAAAGTCAATGATACTGCCTTGACTTTTATCATCCAGCCTCCATAGTCATCTACATAGGATGCTTGTCCTATAAATTTATCAGGGTTTCCATAAGGCAGACTGCATTCAGCCCCAGTAAACAAGTGCTAGTTAGTCAGGGGCCTCTGGGCCCCTCTTGTCCCTACAAGACAGGTACCTCTGCCAGACCCCTCATCAAATGCAACTAGGACAATAAGACATCCTCTTCTTGAGCTTCGGGTGCAGGTTTTTTTAACACAGACCTCTAGGCATAATGCCCTTGTTCCTTGTTTCTCCAATCAAAGTGACATCCCTCCCTTGATATACTGTTCTCTGGCTTTAATTGCTTCCATAGAGAAAGGCATTAGGCTGTTTATCTCTGATCTCATGATCAATACCTGCAGCCAATAAGTGCATCCACATCTAATGGATGTCACCTTATGGGCTCCACCGCTGCTCGCCTTAGATATCTTAGGTCCTTGACCCTTTTGCTACATAGTGCAACCCCCTTTGGGCTGGCATCTGATCTCTACCTCCTTCAGGCTAGCCATTGTGGCAGTCACCTATGTATAGGTCGCCTGATATAAGGGGCTAAAACATCCAAAAGAGAACTGAAAGAGGATGGCTGGGCATTATTGAGATTTGTTACACTCCCACTTGTGAAGCCTTTATTGCCTGGGCCCTGGGTGTTCACATTAAACATTACCCAGTTCCCACAAGGTACGTATCACGTCAGTGTAAGTCTGCTGTTTACCCACTGTTCCAGGTAGTTCACCAGCATATTGACACACAGTTCTCATGGCAGCCATCACTAGCTCTGTTTGGGAATTATTTTCCTATTCTTGAGCATATTGGTGACTATTCTGTAGATGCTGGCATAAGGTGAGATGATTAGTGATGGAGACTAACTTCTCCACTTCTTTGCTGGAACAAAGTATACCATCTACTCCCAGGTCTCCTAATGGCAACAACCAAGCTGCCCACGGTTCCCCTGATCCTTGCTGGAATTCTTCCCCAATGCTACAAGTTCAGTCTGAGAATACTGCACGTCATAAATTCAGTCATTGCAGAAGGAGACCCTGGGCATAATGGGTCATTCTTGTTTCGTTTTTTGATCAACAGTAAGGTGAGTGTACATGCAAGATTCACCTCTTGACTGATGAGACTCGCTTTCAATACCTGTTCATAGGATTTGTCACTGTGGGTATCTTCAGCCACCACTGCAAAATCAATCTCTAGGACTTGAATGTACCCCTCCAGGACTTTTGTTTTGGCTTATAATTTCCCCATTTTTGCAGCTTCTTATAAATTGTCTTCTGTAGTTCTCTAGAGTGCCTGCAGCATGACCCATGCCACATGGCTTCTCTGACCCCAAGTCATGATTCAGCCCTTGGAGAGCTTTCTTAACCCTAATAAAATATCTTATCTACCCCTGCACACCCACTGGGAGTACTCAAGGGGCTAACATAGTAGCCAGTGAGTACCACATCCCAGTAATGACCATCCCAGCACCTCAGGGGCCGAAGGGGTACTAGACAGCTCTCCTGCCTAATGGGATCCTGCTCACAGACCCAATTGTTGCACAAGTATGTCCTCAGAATAGGTTGAAGCAAGAGGGCAGAAGCTGAAAGAAGACACAGGGCACTGGAAGCATATAGAACATGTTTATTTTCCAGCTAGCTAGCCCCTTGTATCTGTAGCACTATTTTTTATTTATATGAAGCTGAGACAAGGGGCATAGTTCCATAACCTTGACCATGGTTACAGAAGATGGTACATTTATAGTGAGGATCCTTAGCTAGACTGTTTATTAATGTGGTTACAGAAGTATGATTCAGTATATCCTGTGAGGAAGACCGACTCCCATTTCCCATAGTGGTTGTGGTTAGCTTCAGCTGCAGACGGACCCATGGATTTGAATTTGTCACTGGCCTTCATTTCTCTTCCTATTTCTTGGCTCGACTCATATTTGCCTAGCCTGACTCTTTAAGAATGACCCAACTACTTGTTTAGTAATCTGACTACCAACTTTTCTCACACAAATCCTTCAGTCTAACAGCCATCTTAGGAAGATATACTTATTGATAAGGCAGCCATAAAATCTCTAGGAAGGCTATTTTCTCAGCTAGAGTTACACATCAAGCTCTACAACAGAGAAGTGGCCAGACTATGCGGTTCCCTAGTTGCTCTGACACGTGTCGTCTGTCCGCTTCTCTATTTGGAGTAAGAGTTAACTAAGTAAACTATGTTCCACTAAAGAATGATGGGTCAGAAAATAACTACATTATCTGTTATCCATCTCAGTGTCCTTTCAAAAGTATTTTACATTTGTTCCACTACTTTTCACTTTCTACTCTTTACACCAAAAAGCAGATGAGGATGAACTTACCGAGTGACCACCCTCTCTGTCTTTCAATTCTATTCAGCAATACGTGCCATGGACCCAACTATGAGGAAGAAGGAGAATGAGGTTAATGATTTTACCCAATTCTTTCTGCCTAGGTGCATCCATCACCTCAAGTTCATGCATTTTTCACTATGAATCTTCCTTTACCATTTCAGTTACTCAAATGTAATGATTCTACATGTTTCCTCTTGCATACGTAACTGAGACATTATGTTTACTTCATGATCTTTTTTTGTTTCATGTTTTTCTGTATTTCTAACTGTATATATTTTGTCTTTATTGTTTCTACTGTTAATTTTCAAATTCAAGGAATGTCATAAGACACAAATAAGTTCTTTGAGTCAGTAGCTCAGATTCTCACGGCAGCTACTCCTGACACATAGCTCCCTATTCAATCCTTATGCATGATCTCATGAGAAATACCATGTAACTAGCTGACTAGGAAACAACAGTTGAATATTATTTATAAATTCTTTCATATCATATTCTAGCATGACCCAATGATAGAGAATATTAATAGCATGATCCTAATTTGAAGGCTCCTGAACTCTAGTGTTGAAGGGAAATCTTATGGACAAAAATATAAGCAGTGTATCTGATTGTTCATGTCATTTGGGATGTTTATGTAGTAGGAAAGAATATAATCTGTAAATTGGTGACAAGAAATTCACCAAGAAGATAAGTAAAAGATATTTTAGTATGAGACAAAAAAATACCCATGACAGAGAAATCTCTCAGTTTTCAGGAAGGAAAGGTGATTGGTATTTCAGGTATGAATGACAGTCTCTTTTCTCCAAAATACCAGCAGTTTCTCAGTGACCTCTCTACCAAAGTGGTCATGGTGGCAGGAGTAGTGGTTAGTTGTGAACTTTAAAATACGCACTTCCTTTATTCAAGTTTCTATTTGGTGGTAGCCCTCTTCTGGTGGCAGTGATCAGCTGTAAGGTCACAGTAAAGCACAATTCACCTGAAAGAAATCTATCACCTAATTGGAGGATAATTATCTTGCAGACTTTCATATTATAAAGGGCATTATTTGTGTTCCCTGAGAGGAAATATTGTTTGGGTATGTACTTGCCTTTCCCACCTTACAGAATGCACTCTACATAATCATGTACTGCAATTTACCATAAAACCTTGTCATATATCACCTTAAAGCTATTTGCAGAGCAGTTGAATGATACTGGAAGGATGAACACGCTGTGTGGTCATGCATGTCCAATGGGATAGCTGATAGGCTCTACACCAGTGGTGAGTGGCATGTCCAGTGGGATAGCTGATAGGCTCTGCACCAGTGGTGAGTAGCATGTCCAATGGAATAGCTGATACGCTCTGCACCAGAGGTGAGTGTTGTAGTACTCATTCTCTTATCACCAGCATTCATGGACTCAGAACCAAGGAGTGGACTCTGGACCTTAATTTCCCAGTAGCTAAAGTTTTGTTTCATATCTTTACAGTGTTAGGCTGTTAATTTGGAGATCAAGTTTTCTAAGGAAATATGCTTTCCCAAAGGACCCAAGGTTGATTCCATTCAACCATAAGCTAAACATTTTGTGGTCCTTCTGTCATTGACTCATTAGGTCAGGAGACAGAGTTTATTATATTAACTGAGGTAATTTACCTCAATTGGTTTTGTACTATTCAACAGAGACAAAGCAAAGTATGCCTGGAATCCAGGAGATTTGCTTACTACCTCTTGTTTTCCTGGTAAAAGATAATAAAAACAGAAATACTTCAAGGAGAGGATTACGTAGGGCACAGGTTCCTCTGCTAATGACTTTGAGCACCTATCAGGCAAAGAACCATGACTAGCTATTGTACTGGGTAAGGATGTATTGAATAAGGACTAGATAGAGAAAATAAAAATAATAAAACTTACCATGACCATGTGATCATCTGCCCCAAGATTTTAACAATTATGCATAATTTCTTTTCTTTTATATGTTTGTACCTATTAACAAATCATTCGTCTACATTTCTCCTTATAGTTCTCTTATTATCTAGTAAAAATGGTGTCAGTAGAAATTAAACTTATAATTCAACCTTTAAGTACTTTTTATCTTATTGTAATAAAGAGCATATGCCCACAAGAGAGAGATGAGGCAGAGGGCAGAAAAACACCCACTGACAGGACTTGGTCATACCTCCATTTCTGCATCCTGTCGGAATTTTGGACACACACACACACACACTCACAGCATATTTTCAAGCCACTTGGACCAGGATTTGAAATGTGGTCAGCCATGTGGGATCTGGCTCTCTCAACCACTAAGGTAAGTGGCTGGCCCTAGTAAATTTTAAGTTACAAAAAAGAGGCTGTGAATGAGCTAGAAAAGAAACAGAAATCATCCAAAGATGAGTCGAATTGCATGTGGGAATTTGTATCTCCCCTTTAGGGAGGAAGATAATGATATCTTTGCAAAAATAATTCTGACAAATTTAGCAAAACATGATGGTATTACCTTTGCTCAGAACTTAAGTACAGATAAAAATATACGTATAACTTTTGAATCTACAAATGTGTTCACTGTGCAGACTGTGTAAGATCAGTCAGGCACATCTCCACCAATGATTCAGGAACACAATTTCTAGAATTCTCTTCGCTATATAGTTCTTAGATAAGACTTTCCTGTGAGTGAAACGAGATATTTGGAATTCTCGAAAGAAGAAGTTATTATTCCATGGTCAGAGGGCCAAGTTCACAGCAGCATACTGGCCAGCTACCTAGGACCACCCTCTTCATTGCTTCAGACTGAACAATCTATGGGAGCTTCTCAAAGGTCCTCAAAAACACAAGACATCCCAGCCAGAGACTTGAAGGAAAAAACTTCAGTTTAACTTTGATGACCTTTGACTGTCACTGACTCCCTGAGTATTTGGTGGAAAGTGTTCCTGAATTTCATTTACTGACCAATTACAAAGGTGCATAAAGACCTAATTCTGTTATTCAGCTGCCAGCAACTTCTGCTTGTCTAACTGAATTCTGACAGATACAGTCGAATTAATTTTCAATCAGTTTTTTTTTTTTTTTTTATTTTCTGCAGGGTCTTGCCTTGTTGTGATCTTCCTGCCACACTCCCCCAGCTCCCTAGGACCACAGGCACACACTGCCAATCCAGTCAGGCCTCACCCACCACCCAGCGGCACCTTCCCTATTGCACCACCGTGGATGGGCCTATGCAAGTCAAATCTGCTCTTCACCTCATGTGGTAAAAAAGCTGAAATAGGTTGAAGAGAATTCTAGGGAGAAATATGAATTGTGTTGCCATCCTCTTATCCTGAGAATTGTGGGAGGCTGCATGTTAGATCTTGCACATGAAAAACTGTTTGTCCATTTTGTTCCTTTTCCCCAGCATGGCTGTCTGCTTCTGTAAACCTGCTTGCTCTTCCCATGAGAAAATAGCTTGTGCTAGCCATTTAGAAAACCATATCCGGGATAACATCCTGTACTTGCTACTGTCTTTGCTAACTAGCCCGAAACCCTTTTGTTTAGCAATGTAACTGCTTGCATGGAAACCCCACTGCCCTCAAAAATAATTAACCTGCTTGATTCAGCTTCTGTAACTGCTTGCATAGAAACTCCTGGTAACTGACCCCCTATAAAAAGACTACTCAAACTTCGTTTGGGGATACAGTTCTAACTCTCTGCGCACCCCCACCCCCACTCCCGCCTCAAACTGTAGTCACTGGCCAGGTAATAAAGACTCCCTTTAAACTTAATCTGGCTTTGGTGGTAGTTCATTCGGTGGCACTCTACAACAGAATAATTAATGAAAAATCTTCTCTCAAGTAATCATAGTCTCTAGCTACTTACCTAGGCCATCATAGTCCTGAATGTTTTCCTACTCCTGGCAATTAGACTTTCCTCATGGAGCTTAGATCCAAGGAAGGATGATTAGGTCTTCACTGCGATTTCTGGAAGGCAGCTACTTCAGTGATGGGGAAGGAATAACAAAAGCAAGGAAAGAAAAAAACAACTAAAAGCTTTAATACATACAATTAAATAACTCACTTATTAATAGTATAATTAAATAAGCTATAACAGTGATTAAAATTAACTTTCCATTTTCAGAATTGTAGATATCCCTGACCATTTGTATTTTTGTAGTGTTCCAGTTTTGAACCTAGTTGAGATACAATTTCATAAAAACTATGTCCTACAATAGCATTCACTTCTTTAAATACCTGTAGTACCTTTCAGAGTTAATGTTATTGTTTTCTGAAATCTACTTTTTTGACAGATTTAGAATTTTATTTTTATAGAAGTTTTTGTATAATCTGTGGCACAAAATTCAGAGATTGACAGAGTCACAGACATGCATAGAAATCCTTTGATAGCATGTCTTCAAAACCATGTCTGCTCACTTTTTTTTTTCTCCTTCTCTTAAAGTGAGTATGAGTAAATGGAAACATTCAAGCCAGAAAAATTGAAGTCTGTGCTGTGGATAGATAATCAAACATAATAGGACCTGGGAATAGGTTCAAGGTTTTATAATTTTCTATCAGCAACAAGTGGAAAGCAGTCAACAGAAAATTATAAAATTCCAGTGACAACATTTCAAGAACGACGCATTCAGTTCATTCAATGTCTGCCACTGACCACTTACCTGTGAGAATTAGCAAGAAATTCTTCCTTCTGACAGTAATCCTTGCTATGGATTTCAAAGGTCTGTTTTGGCTAAAGTGAATTGACATATCACTAACCTAGCAGGGATAAAATTTTAAGAAGTTTATTGCTGTTCCCTGAGGGGCATGGGTATCAGCATCACGTAGTATAGACGGCTTTGATCTGGGTTCTAAGGAAGAGGAAAGAAAATGCATGTACAAATAGCCGTTCTTTTTCTGATACCCCAATTTAGCTGCACAATGATTACATACACTGTTTTTAGTGGCGTGAATGCCGAGAAAGGCACATTTCAGCGAATGGATTTGTAAACAGATATCATCTGGTTGGATTCAGCTGTTAATAAGTGTAATGGAGAAAGAGAAGTATCAAATTAAGCATGATTAAACTCAGAAAATAAGCAGTTTATGATTCTAAGCATTTTCTTTAGAATCCAGATAAACACAAAACTTCCCTGAATCTCTGATATCTGTGCGTAAACAATGATAATGAAAGCAGTAACTAGCATGTTTCTAGTATTATTGTCTCAATAATAATGCTGTTCATGCTATTAAATTTGAATAGCCCATGTCTATTTCCTTGCTATACTGCAGTTGCTTATCCTGGAAGATAAATTCAATTTCCTGTTCAATATTGCTCCAAACCTTTTTGAGAATATGTTACAGAATCTATGGTTTTGCTCTTTTGATACACTCTATGATTTTTTAAAAATATTGATTAAATTAAGTTATCACACACACACACACACACACACACACTCCGATTTACTCTTTTCAGTCCATTTACTTGCAATGAGTTAATCAATTGATGATACACTGAAGCTTAGACTACAGTATTTCCATTTTAACTCTCTTCCCTATATTTGATCTGTTATTTAGAACTCATTCTATTAAGATCGTAGTATCTATTGTAATATTTTAAAATTCTTTTATTTCTAGACTATTATGAAAACAACTAGTTTTAAATAATTTTGAATCCATCAGGTTGTAATAATGCCATTAGTACTTATTATTCAGATTAATAATTCAGAAAATATTTACTAATAGCTATAGTACTACATAAACTGAGAATGTCATACGATTTGTAAATGATTAGTTATATTGATGGTTTCTCAGTTAATTTTAAATCTTTTTAAAAAATTGTCTTTGGGACTCCATAAATGCTATGAAATTTTATTTTATTTACAATATATATTTAGTTATTTTTAAATAGAGGCAACCCCACAATGATTAGAGATGTATAAAAAAATTAAATTTGAATTATAAGCCTATTTTACCAAGCACAGCAAAACAATCTGCAATATTACCTACAAAATTGCATTTTTAGAGAAACAAATTTTTAAAATATAGTTGAATTGGATGAGCATGAGGAAGGAAAAGGTTTTTTTTCAAGCTCTGTACGAGAAGACTGTTATGAAGCAGATAATACTGAATTTTGCTATACGTTAGAAAATATAGCTAAAATACAAAGCCCATAAACAGTGATCTTATTTTGTATAATATAAAAGGAAATGACTATGTGTTGTACTTTTAAAGGTGATTTTTAAAACTGGTAGCATCAATTCAATTTCCATCAAAGATCATATGACATTTCATAACTACTTTTATAATTAAACATTTACATATATAAAATTATGAAGAAGAAAAATTCCCTCTCCACAGATAATCAGTATTGATGATTCAAAGAATATATAAATATGTTTAAAATTCAAGTGTATAAAATGCATTAAAGGAAAAGAAAAACTTCATACTCCCTTCCATAATTCTTCTCCATTCCTCTTGAAAGTGTATGTACTGTGAAAAGTTTTTGCATTCTATCAAAATAAAGAAATAAATAAAGAAGTTAGTTCATGTCTTTGTGATGTAAACAGATAGATTTTTAACATATTTGTTCTTTAAATGCATAAAAGGCACTGTACTATAAACATTCTTCATACCAACACAAAAAGATCTAACCGTAACATTGCAAATAACCCAGATCACACACACACACAAACACACACATTCGCTGAATATATTTGAATATATTTAAATAGTTTTGTTTTATGTTTTTATTGTTTGTTTGTTCTTTTAAGAGGGACTGTTGCTATAAGGAATGTGCCTTTGCCAGAGAGACAGAAAGAGGCAGAGACAAAGTGAGAAATCACTTCCTGGGGGGATGGTCACATTGCAATCCTTTCTCCATTCTCCTCTCAGGATTTTGGGCACACATGCATTCATGCCTGGCATTAAAGTCACCAGGTTCGAGACTCAAACTGCGGTTGACCACATGGGAGTCTAGGGAGGTAATCATTACGCCATCTGCTGATCCCAATGTTTGCTTCCTAAACTCACATCATTATACTTAATGTGGTGAACTGCATTGGCTCTTGAATTTGATCCCCTATGGGGCTGTGTTGGGAGATGGGTTATAGTGTGAGGTACTCGGGACATTGGAGTGGGGGAATTCCTCTGGAATAGATTACCATCATCTCTAGAAGGAAGTGAGTTTTCACCAAATTAGTTCCTCTGGGAATAGGTTGTTAGAGAACCCTCTGCACAGGCCTGCTGCCCTTCTCCTCTACTGTGTTATGTCACAGTCAGGGGCCTCACCGGATGAGCATGCTCAGACTTGGATTTTTCAGCCATCTAACACTCTCTTCCTTATAAATTACCCTGTCTCAAGTCAGAGCAACAATAAATGAACTGAAACACAAACCATATTCTTATACGTAAGCATAATTATGTCGGTATAATGCTATGGCAAATAATTAGATACGAAATCTATTGTTTATAAGAAAAGTGCAACTTTAGTTTGTATGATTTTTTTTTTTTTGAGAGTTTTTTTTTTTTTTTTTTTTTTTTTGCTATAGGGTGCGTGTGCTCTCCAGACAAACAGAGAGAGACAGAGAGACAGAAAGCGAGAAATCACCCCCCAGGGGGGATGGCCACGCCACAATCCCTTCTCCTTTGTTCTCCTCTTGGGATCTTGGACACACAAGCACACGTGCCCGGCATGAGTTTTAAGCCACCAGGTCCGGGACGCGAACCATGGTTGACTATGTGGGAGTCCAGCAATAGCCATTACGCTAACTGCTGGTCCCAGTTTGTATGTTTTTTTTTTTTTTTTTTTTTTTTTTTTTTTTATCAATTTTGCCTCTGAATAGATTAGGGGTTGTACTGAGTTTACTGTTTAGCTTTCTTTCTCTCTTTTTTTTCATTTGTTCTTTCTCATTTTCTCTCTTGATTAACAACTATTGCTAGTTGAAAAGTTGTTCTGTTGTTTAAATTTTCATTTCTTTAATTATGTGTGAGTTTTATGCTTTTCTAAGTATTTGTTAAAGATTAATATTTCTAATTGCTCTTATTTTGCTCTAAATTACTGACATAGCTGATCCTGGCTGAATGAAAGACTGAAGAAGTAGAGGGAATCACGGTGCCAGCCCCTGTTGATAGTGCTTGTTTCTCTCTCTGTCTGTCTCTCAAAAAAGAAATAAGTAAATAAACTTTAAAAAATTAACTATAAAACATCAGCCATTGTAGGGACCTGCAGATGGTATGATGGTTATGTCATTGGACTTCCACGGAGTCAACCACAGTGTGAGTCCCAGGCCTGGTGACTTAAAACTCATGTAGGATGTGTGTGTGTGTGTGTGTGTGTGTGTGTGTGTGTGTGCCCAAAATTCCGAGAGGAGAATGGAAGAGAAGGGATTGTGGCATGGCCATGACCATGCCCTTGTGAGAGGTGATTTCTTGCTTTCTGTGTCTCTGTCTCTCTCTCTCTCTGTCTCTCTGGTAAGCACACATGCCCTATAGCAAAAATCTCTCTAAAAAACATCATTCATTGTTTCTGATTTAATACTGCACTCTACATAATGGTTATCATTGAGCTCTTGGACATCCTTAGGGATGTGTAGACTCCTGCAGGGGCAATGCCAATATAATCCCTCCTGTGGATTCCAACAGATTTTGACTTGCCTTTGGTAGAGTGGAGAATCTTTCTTCAGTTTCTTCCACTTTTCCATTTTAATTCCTCAGTCTCCATTTATATTTTTAAATAAAGCAATGCAGGTTAAAAATTAACATAATTGTCATCCTATTTAGTATGTCGTAAACTGAAATAATCTTTTGTGCCTGTATTTTCAACATGAGTATGCATTCTGCCGGGGTAAGCGTGCTGCTGAAAAGAGGCTCTGCAAATCCAAGCCTGCTTGTGCCTTCGAGGTTGTGGCAGCTCGAATTCCTCAGAATGGCTTTACTTGTATAATGCAACTTACTCTGCTCTTCTTCTTCTCTTTTTAAGCCCATATTAATGGTGTGTCATATTCAAAGGTGCATACATTAAACTCCAAAAAGCTTGAGAAATAATGTGTTTCCTACAACTTCCTTCAGAAGAAAACCTGGAAAGTGATGGAATTTCATGCTGATACATAGCACCAAGGTCTAAAATGTATCTTTGAACAGCTTTTCCCTTAAAGTTCCTCTCATCCCAAGAACTACTTTCTCTACCTCATTCACCCCAAACTCTTATTCTAAGTAATTCCATCCTTTCACTTTGCAGATGTCCTCCTTTGCTTGATAAATAAATCTAGACTCCTTTTAATGTAAGCCAAATCTACTTTTCTCTGCTTATTCAACTTTTCTCTACTCTTTTTCCCTGTAAGTAGGAAAAAGAACCAGAACCATGTAGAAAGAAGGGGGCTAGATATTCTGAATATGTGTGTGTGTGTGTGTGTGTGTGTGCATATAATATTTTTCCCATTATATTTACAAATATGTATCTGTTGTGGAGTACCCCTTTTTCTTAAAAAAAAAAAGCTCACTCTCAAATACAGATTTTCAAATATACTTCTCACAGAAGCTCTACTTATAAGTTTATATAAGTATCTTTATAAACATCAGAGACTTCTGGTAGTTGCCATTATCCATCATTATTGTCATTATTCACTCATTAACTTAACAAAATGTTGCCTTAATTAAGTATATATAGTCTTCCCTACAGAAACATCTTAGATATGATCGTTAATTTTTATTTTCAAAGATGTATTATTTATTTACTGACAGAGAAAGTGCCAGGGAGACTCTCAACAGGATCTTCACACACTCTTCTCTCACCCCTGCTGCCAGCCAGGATAATGGGTTCCCTGCTGAGCTTGCCTGGCACGTGCAGATAGACCCAGGTCACAAACCCTGAGCCTCTCCCTATGGCCTCCGGTAACGTACAGGGCAGCCCTTACTCCTTGCCACAATGCTAGGCTGCTGATCTTTAACATTTTTTGGTAATATATCTCTTATAAAGAATAAAGTGCTCAAGAATTAAACCTTCTCTTGAATTTAATAGGTCTCTGAATAACTCTAGATTTTTTTTGATGTGGTAAAGTGGTGGTGGGTAGGTCATTTCTTAGTTACTTATATAAATTCTTAATATATTCCTCATACCCATAATATTCACCTCAAGTCAACTTTTTCTTTGTGTTTAGATGAAGTCTCAGGATCCAAAAGAAAATAGGATCTAGCATTTGTAAAATTCTATGAAAGAGAGCTCCCATCACCCTCAAGTGCTCTTTAATATTTCCTTTCTTACCAAGAAAGAATGATTGGGAGGAAGAATTTTTCGTTGCTTCACATCTAAAGAAATACATCACACGGGAGTGTGCTCCTTCCAGCATTCAGCACTGAGACAAGCTACACAAAGCAGGGTCGCCGCAGCAACTCCAGATGTGCCAAACGGTCCTGGTGAGTAATGGCATTTGAACTCATGCCTTGGATGTTTCAAAATGTATGTATGTACCCTTAACATCTCATACACCATCCCTCATTTTAAATGCATTACTAAAGAAAATGGTTGCTTCCACAAATTATTCTGAAAAACAGATCAAAAACATGTCTCTCTCTCTCAGTGAGTGCATGCACCCTATTTCAAAACTAAACTAAACTAAAATAAAATAAATAAAATAAAATGAAAGAGAGAGAGTGAATTACAGTTTGAGTTGAAAATCTAGGTAGACATTGCTTTTGACAGAAATACCTGAACACAAAAATATGAACAAAATATAGCACAGTGGCATGGTGATTCTAGACATAGCAAAGCCCCACAAAACTAAAGTTTTTGTTATGTTTGAACAACACTAAGTTCTTCATTTGTATGTACCCTAAAATCTCATTGACTTCATACAATGGCTACACGATGAAGAAATTTCAGAATTAGCCTGCCCTCACCTTGCTGGCAGAATTTAAAGATATAATTCTGCGAAGTCCAGTCCACCTTAAAAATGATCTTGCAGAGCAAAGATAACAATAAAACATTTAGCTAAAAATATGGTGCAGAATGAATACGTGCTTGAGATGGGTGCTGAGAAGGTCAAAACCAAATCTTGATTCTGTTTCTCATACCTGCTGTCAAGGCCAGACACGGACCCCTTTACTTTTGTCCCTAACCAACTTCACCTTCTTCGTCTCATGAGTAACTAAGATTCAGACTGTTTGTTTTCCTGATAGTAGCTGGACACAGAGATCAACATTTTCTGCTTAAATACATGACAGAATGTCTCATCTTACAAAACAGCCTTGAGTTAAGGCACATCAGCCACAACTCATTTACTCCTCCCTAGGAAAGTGTCAAAGGCAAACAACGCCACTGAGATACGTCGATCTGCAAATAGGATCTGTTCTCCCTGTGCAATAGCCCAAATAAAATCATCTCAATTGTCTGCTGAATTTTGCCTTTGACAATGCCGTGCATCTCCATCAATAATTCTAACTAGATAAAAGAATAGGTAACAGCATTTAAATTGAAGCAAGTGACTTAAAGAATGAACCCAATATGGACAAAACAGATTAGTGTGAAAGATATATTTCATTGTCTATCAGCACATGAGAGAGAGTACACAATTGTAGATTAAGAACATTTAAGCATGTGAGTTGAAACTATGTTTGAAGATCAATTTCAATAAACGGTGCCAAGAACTACCCCATGAAAAAAAGGAGAGATATTTTTTAGATAAATATTCTTTTTTTAAAAAATATTTATTTAGTCTTATTTATCATTATTACCATTATTTTTAGTTTGCTACAGGGCATGTACACTCACCAGAGAGAGACAGAGAGAGTGAGAGAGAAAGTGAGAAAGCAAGCCACCAGGTCCAAGACTGGACTTGCAGTTGGTCCTGTGGAAGTTCAGCCCCTTAACCACCATGCCACCTGCTGGCCCTGGGCATGTTTTTTTGCATATGTAGAAAAAAAAGAAACAAAGGTTGGACCAGCAGTTGGTGTAATGGCTATGTTGCTGGACTCCCATGTAGCCGAACACAGCTCAAATCCCGGACTCGGTGGCTTAAACTCAGGCAGGGCTCATGTGCGTGCGTGCCCAGGATCCTGAGAAGAGAATGGAGGAGAAGGGATTGTGGTGTGGCCATCCCCCATGGAGAGTGATTTCTCGCTTTCTGTCTCTCTGTCTTTCTGGTGAGCGCACGCACCCTATAGCAAAAACCTCTCAAAAAAGAAAAAAGAAACAAAGGCTTACCTTTTCTTGATTGCTAGTCTTCATATTTCCTCTGTTAAGTATTTTTTTATCATCTGCTGTATTTTATTGTTACCATTAAGATATGTCTAATAAGTGGAAGAGGTATAGAATTAACCAAAACTGTCAATATGGTATGGAATAAAAGAAAATAGAAAGAGACCACGACTAGATTTAGAATGACAAAAAAGATACTGAAAAAGATAGATTTGGGTGGTTGGAAAAGTCATTTTTCCATAGAAAAACAGAAAGATACGTCATGAGATTCCTGACCACTGAATACTAAATCATTCGCAATCTGAAATTTATATATGTATGTATGTATATATATATATATATATATATATATATATATATATATATATGTGTGTGTGTGTGTGTATATATATATAGCATCTTTTGCTTTATCTGTTTTCTTTTTATTGACAACTTCTTCGATTGTCTTCTTTGTTCAGGTACTTGAACCCATAGTTTCTCTCTCGTAAAACACGTTCTTGACAGATTGATATGTGTTGCACTAGAAAAGACACTAAGTCAAACTTCTCCAATTTTTCTCTTAATTATCATATATCCGACAAAATGAAATTGTAGACCATAATTTGAAATTCTATTTTTCATTGTCTTTTATATAAAGACAGATAATAATCATTGCATTCTTTTTTCTTTATTTCTCTCTCTTTTTCTTTGTCTTTCTTTCTTTTTTTTTTTTTTTTTTAGAGGCTCTTTTGCTGTAGGGTGTGTGCACTCATCAGAGAGAAAGAGATAGAGCCAGTGAGAGGGAGAGAGAAATCATTCCCTGGGGAGATGGTCACACCACAATCCCTTCTCCATTCTCCTTCTGGGATCTTGGGCATGCATGCATATACACCTGGGTGTCATTTTCAAGCCACCAGGTCCAGGATTTAAACTGTGGTTGGCCATGTGGGAGTCTAGTAATGTAACCGATATGGCATCTGCTCACTGTCATTGCATTCTTAAGTATTTGAAAAAATTGTCAAGGTTATAAAAAAGAAGGCAAGACTTAGACACTGTTGAAAGAAAAAATCTGACACTAGTTAAATTTAAGTGTATTTGAACAAGAAATAAGTTCTAGAACTGGGAAGCATTTTTCACTGAAGTTGGTTCAGAATCACCCATCCCTCCCACATACAGGTATATTTATAGTCAGAGAAAAGGAGTGATATACAAAACCAAGGAAGTGTTGTGCAAAGGCAACCTGATTGACTGCAGTTGGCAATTCCCTTACAGGGACATTGATCATTTGGTAGCCTGTGATTGGCTGAAGTTCAACTGTTAAAATTAGCTGAGGTGAACTCATTTGGTTACTAGGGTATGCACTCAGGTTGGGTCATGACTAGTTTACAAATTAAGCTGGGTTACCATTTAGTATATATGAAGACTGCTTTGGGCCAAATTTTATCTCCAAAGTATGGAAGCAGACTTAAGCCAAACCTATCAATTTAACACCACAGCAGATTAGCAGAGATAAAGGAGAAATGTCTAAAATTTAGTTGATAGTAAAACACTAATGTTGGCTTCATAGTTTCAATAAATTTGCCATAGTTACGTAAGATATTAACATTGACAGAATCTATACAGAGGGCATATAGGAATTCTCTGCTTAGCCACTTTTATAATTTTACTTACATTATTACAAAATAAAAAATTGAAACAAGAAATAACAATATAAAGGTAACTACCGTGTTCTTCTTGTCCAAGCTAGGTCACCATCAAGGTACTTTCTTGTGAGAGACTGTGTAAAGAAGCCTAACTATGCTCAGTAGAAGAACTCTGATTTCGATTCCATGGTGTCACTCAATGCTCTCAAAGCTTGAGACCAAGGAAGAGATTTGTGTCCATTTTGTTCACTCTGATTATCATGGTCAAGGTTGATACTACTTGCTCATCTCTTCCACTCTGTTTATAAGTATGTTTCAGGGTAATGGAGTTCTTCCACTCTGATGATCACTGCGCAGTCTAGTAAGACATGTCTCCATACATACATTTGAATCTGAAGAATATATACAGTTTCTTGTATGTAGTTACTGCCCATACTCTTTCATGAATAACCCCGCAGCCTCAGGATAGTATGCCCTTTCCTCTCAGACTCTCATGTCATCTAAACAAAAGTTTGCTTTTCCATCCATTCAGCTAATGCCAAGAGAGGATTCAGATGTGATAGGAGAATATCTAAAACAGTTGAAAATCCATTCTTAGTGTTGTATAATTTATAGACCTTGAAAATTAATATGTTATTAATGTTCTATATAGCTGCCTTTAGTGCTGGAAGTTAAAGGGCTTCAAAAGGGAGAGGACATTAAAAGGACCTTTTTGTTCCCATTGGAAGAAAGATGGTATGTAAAGGGGCATTAAAAATTCATAAATGTACAAAGTGCTTTTGAATTTGCTAATTGTTTTCAAAGATTTACATGGTATCTAGAGAAATATAAAGTTATGAGCAATAATAAATTTTTATGTAATTTAAAAAATTGATTTGGCTCAGTAGCACTTATTCACTAGTATAGATGTTATTGACTTTATGTAAGAGCGATAAATATTTTGCATTTAAATTAAAATGGTGCATTAAATTACTTGTATCTGCATTTATCCACAAGCTTACTGATGCATGACTTCATGCTTAGAAGTAAATAAAAAGGGGAATGGGCAATGGCAGAAGAAGTTATTATAATACTTGCTACCTTATTTTCAAACATTAAAAAATATTTCAACTATAACTTGGGCCACACCAATAATTAATTCAAAAACATTATAAAGGAAGAAGATGAATACTCTCTTAAATATCTTTTTAGAAATAAAAAAATACCTTCTTATTCTATATATCTTTCTTTGGTTCTATTCCCACCACCACTGTTTTTTGTTTGTTTGTTTGTTTTTGTTTTACAATTTATAAGCTTAAAATATGCATCTATATGCTTTGTTTTGAGTGTAAATAATGGGTTCTTCATTAATTAAAATACAAAGATTATACAACTTCATTTTACAAAATAACACATGCATTCTTTTACTAATTATTTATTAAAGCATGGCAGTCACTACAGAGACTGCACGATATTAGTGCCTTTGTAATTGTTTACAGCGAAGACTGGTAATTGGGAAGATGATAAAGATGCCCACAGCTGGTGGGATTCTCTGTCATGGTGATGCAACTCTGAGTTGAGAGCAATAGGTTCTTTTCAACTTTGGGCAAATCTATTAGAAAGTAGTTTTCATTCATATATTTTAGGATTGTGTAATGTTTAATTCTCAGTCCTACTTCTACGGAGCAACAAAACGTAAGACAAATCTCTTATTAGCTCATAAGACATTTGAGAATAAGTATAACATTCCGTTAGCTTATTAAAAGCAAAACAACATAAAACCTTTTGATATGACTTCTTTAGAGGTTTTCTATCCTGTTTGCTTTCAACAGGTATTCTATTTCCCCTCATAAAAATCTAGATTTCAGAACTAAATGCAACATCCATTCTTTATTTTAAATTCTGATAATAACAAGCCAAACTTTAGCAGATTTTCTGTAACCTTCTTTATTTTAACTATTTGGAAATGAATTCTAAAGATGATTTCACCAAGTTTCCTGTGTCTTGTCATGTAGATATTTATTCCCTGACACTTATTTCCCAATATCCTAAATACAAATTCATCAGTCCCATGCTTTTCTAGTATAGGAAAATTGTTAAAAGACTTACTAGTATACAGGGAAGGCTTTGTTTGTATGTCTAATACATGTCTTCCAGCCAAATATTACACACAGTTGGAGCTGAAGGCCATTTTTCAAATCGTTGGAGTTAGGTGCTACTTACAAAGATTAGAGCAAATATTTGTTCATTGCCTTCTATGTGACATGCATTGAGCTAGTTGCTGTGGTTTACTGGTGACTGAAATTAGGCAGGATTCTTGCCCTCGTGGGCTTTATAGTTAACATGTAGGTAATACCATTACTACATGATCATAGAAGTCACAATCGTTAACAAAGTAATGATAAATGTTTCAGATGGTGAACTTGTTTATTGCCCTGAACTGACTGCTACAGATAGTATGCATATATTAACAAAACCACACTGTATTCGGTAAATATGCACAACTGTTTTATGTCAGTTAAAATGATAAAATAAAAGTTTGTGGACTGGGAAAAAATATATGAAAAGAGTGATAGTTTCTAATAATTTAGCTATTAATGTTTTGCAAAAATGTAACTTCTAAGTAGCAACAAAAATATCAAATATTTAAGAATAAATTCAACAAAATACACGTAAGATCTAGATAGAGAACACTAAGCTATATTTAGAAAAATTTAAGATGTAAATTTCCATCTTGAATTTAACAGTTAACGAATGGAGAAATAACATCAAGTTCATGTTTAAATAGTAAATATTTGAAAGATTATCTCTTTTTTTATATTGATCTATAGATTAAATGTTATCCCATTCAGAATGCAAACATATTTTAATAAATTTTCACTAAACACCAAGTGGGAGTGCATACTAGTAACGAAAAAGAATTCTTTTCAGTAAATCGTACTAGTGCGCTTACGTGGCCATATGGAATAGAAAAGCATGAAAACTGACCAAGTGAACTTTAACAAAGCAAACACAAAAGACTAATCCAAAAGAATATATATCTAAAATGGAATGGTCTAAAAAAAATCTTTGAGAATGTAATATACTAATGTAGTAGGATACTTGGACTAGAGACAGGTTTCTTAATTTTTTTAAGTTTATTTTATTCTTTTATAAAAGAGGGAAGGGAAGACAAAGATAAAAAGTGAGACAGTCCCCTTGACAGGTCTTCCCATACCACATGCCTTCCCCTAAGCCCCTGAGCCAGTCAGAATCATGGGCACGAGGGGGTATGCCTTGTGTATTTGGGTTGACCCAAGATCCAAACCGAGGCCTTCAGTAGGCTCAGTGCAGCAGTCCCCCACTTCCTGTGCAACTGCCTCTGGGCCTTATTTTTCATTTTTATTTAATTATTTCTATAGAGTATCAACAAGAAAAGCTCTTGACACCAAACAATACTTACTGTATGATTCGGTTCATGCAGAGTGCAAGAACATGCAGAAGTGGACCAGTCCCAGTGTGCAGAGACTGTACATAGCCAGATTCCATAAGACCAACTGTGGTTGGAATCCCAGCCCTGGCAGCTTGAAAAACACTCTGGGTGTGTGCAGGTGAGCCCACAATCTTGACAAGATGGAGAAATGAATGGAAAAAGGACTACAGTGTGACTTGTCTTTTGAAGAGTTTCTTTCTCTTTCTGTCAGGAGTGTGTTTACAGTCTATGGCATAAAAAAATCATAAAGAAAAAAAGGACAGTCAAAAGCAAAGAAGTATAATATAAGAAGTCAGGATAGCACTTACCTTGGGAGAGAGGGAAAATAATGCGTGGGCGAAGTTCTCGGTAGTTTCTAAGGTGTTAGCAATGTTGAACATTGTTTATTCTGGTGGGTATGTATACTTTATAGAAAGTCATTGAGTTCTACATTTCTATTAGTAATACTTTTTGGCAACTGTTTCATAATTCAATAAAAATACTGAAATGTCACAATTGCATTAATAGACTTAAGGTGAATTTAAGATAAAAACACTAAAAATAAAAGAAGCTCATTATTAAACACTTTTCAGTCAATCCATACTACACAAAAATTTTGAACTTGTGTCTGGGAAGTAATCTAGATTTAAAAACTTGAAAGTAAAAATTAACAAATTAAAAAAATAATAATCAACAAGGACACCAAATAATAAGAGATTTTAACATGTCTTTTTCCAAAATGAATTTAAAATACATATTTAAACAATGCACAACTAAGCTTAATCTAATGAATAGAAAAAGAAAATTGTACTCAAAAAAACAAAGAAGACATACTGTTTTTCAACCTCCAGAAAGTAGTTAATCACTTACCCATAAACTGTGTTCCAATGAATTTGAAAGAATAGGTGTCTGGACCCACCTGTGGCCTGGTGGTTAAAAAATTATTGGGACCAGCAGGTGGCGTGGTGGTTAAGGCGCTGGACACTCCCACATGGCTGACCTGGGTTCAAGTCCTGGACCTGGTGGCTTGCTTTCTCACTTCCTTTCTCTCTCACTCTCACCCTCTGTCTCTCTCTGGTCAAATTAAAAAAAAAAAAAATTATTAATAGATCCCAGTTGACTAATACTGTAGTTTGAATCTCAGCACCAGAAGCCTACAAAACATGGTGGGCATATATGCATGCATGCCCAAAATTCTGGAAAGAGGGAGACACGGCAGAGAAGGGATTGTGGTGTGAATCTACACCATGGGAGATGCTTTCTCTCTCTTTCTGTTTCTCTCTTTTTCTGGAAAGCATATGTGCAAAATTTCCAAAAAAGAAGAAAAAAAGGTGACTTTAAGCCTATTTTCTCCTTGTGAATATTTTAACACACACACACACACAAAGTGTGTAGCTGAATCCTCCTACATTTGGAAATGAATATAAACTTTTATTAAGTAAAAGAAAACATTAAATTAATAGAGAAAATGCCATTTGGAACTGAAAATAGTTTACATAATCAATGACTAGGATTAAATTTAAATAGAGTATACAATAGTATTTGTAGTTTAGGAAACAATACGAGGACTACTCAGTGGCCTAGTGGTTAAGGCAGCTGCGTCTCATGAAGTTGACTGCATAGTTCAAGTCCTGAAACTGACAGCTTGAAAAACACTCCGGGCATGTGTGCATGTGTGCCCAAAATCCAGAAAGGAGGAGAAATAGAGAAGGACCGATTGCAGCATAAACCATTCCCTGGGGGTTGCTTTCTTAAGTTCTCTCTCTCTTTCTTTTTCTGACTCTTTCTGGCAAGCACTCACACCCTCTTGCAAAAGGGAACAAAACAAAACAAAACAAAACAAAATGAGATAATTAGAAAAGTTAAAATTTATTGACATATATATTCAGTTAAAATTATTAAAAAAGCAAATAATCCTTAATGTATAATTGGTTATATTTCTGCAATAAAGTATTGTTGCAATGAACCAGAACATAAATGAATGAATCACAGCTGCATGCACATGACTGTCAAGTGAAAAAATAAGTTGTGGAAGAATACCTACGGTATGACTGCATTAATGTAATGGACAATACAAGAAAAACTCTTGTTTATGGACTGCCTATATTTGTGTAAGACTTAAAACAGAAAATGGCCAATTCAAAAATTCATAAATTATAGTTATCAGTGGGTTAGAGGAGCAAGAATAAGGGGTTAGAAGAGGGGCTCACAGGAGTCTAAGTTTAATTAAATGCCATTTTACTGTTTTTTTGCAAAACAAATTACACGATTATGACATAAATACAACACCTTTGAAAAATGAGTCAAGCAAAATGTTAGCATGTAGGGGAAAAATTACGTCTCTACTTCCTTTTACTACTAAACTTCTGCTTATGTCCCTCTAACCACTCTTAGATAACCACTGTTTAACTTTTTTTTAAAAGAATTATTTTATTTAACTTTTTTATTTATTCATTTGTTTATTTCAATTTTACCAGATAGGGAGAGAGAGAGAGAGAGAGAAAGCCACCAGGTCCAGGATTCGAACAACAGTTGACCATGTGGGAATCCAGCTCCTTTAACCACCAAACTACCTGCTGGCCCCAGCCACTGTTTACCTTTTGATGCATATCCACTCATTAAAAATAAATTTATAGGCTGGCAGGAGGTGTGGTAGTTAAGGCACTGGACTGCAACATGGCTGACTGTGGTTCTGAGTCCCAGACCTGGCAGCTTGCTTTCTCACTTTCACTCTTTCCCCGTCTCTCTCCGTATCTCTCACTGGTCAAATTAAAATAAATAAAGAAAGAAAGCAGCAGTTGGTGTAATGGTTATGTCACTGGACTCCCATGTAGTCAACCACGGTTTGAGTCCTGGACCTGGTGGCTTAAACTCACGCTGGGCGCATGTGCATGTGTGCCCAAGATCCCGAGAGGAGAATGGAAGAGAAGGGATTGCAGCATGGCCATCCCTCCTGGGAGGTGAGTTCTCGCCTTTTGTCTCTCTGTCTTTCTGGCGAGCACACACCTCCTATAGCCAAAACCTCTCCAAAGGGAAAAGAGAAAAAAAGAGAAGGAAAGAAGAAAGAAAGAAAGAAAGAAAGAAAGAAAGAAAGAAAGAAAGAAAGAAAGAAAGAAAGAAAGAAAGAGAAAGAAAGAAGAAAGAAAGAAAGAAAGAAAGAAAGGAGTTAATTAATTGAATATTTTTAAGATAATAAATAAATTTAAACTATTATCTATGCACATACAGACATACAGCTGCTTCACTATATAATTTATTTAATATTTTATATATTGCTCTCTAAATTATTTACTGTAATGAGCTATACATCTTAGAGGTGTTTTACTATCAACATACAAAAATCTTCATTTAAAAATATGTATAGCAGTCTAATATGAGTCAAATATGTTGAAGTAATTTTCTGAGATATTTTGAGCAAAATATATTGTTTTCTAAATATTTCTTTTTCTATATGCAAGTATTTTTTTAGGAGAAATTTTTGCTATAAGGCACATGTGCTTGCTGGAGAGACAGATAGAGACAGTGAGAAATCACTCCCCAAGAAGGATGGCCATGATACAATCCCTTCTCTTCCATTCTGCTCTTGGGATTTTGGGCACACATACACACACAAGCACCTGGCACGAGTTTTAAGTCGCCAAGTCTGGGACTCGAATCACTGTCAGCCATGTGGGAGTCCAGCAACATAACCATTATGCCGTCTTCTGGTGCCTATAAGCAAGTATTTTTAGCTTATGTTTGCAAAGTGGAGATTATAGTCTATTGCATTTTTTGTAGTAACATTTTCAAAGTCCTTCCTATGTGTGCAGCCTGTTCCAGGATTAGTGAGCTTCGGGTCTGATGGCACAGCTCAGAAAACTGAGTTTATTGTTTTTACCATGGAGCTGACATTAGCTTTATTCTCACCAGCTCCTGTGAGTTCCTAGGAACCTCATCTCTGTTAAGCCTGTACCCATATCACTGTGCATCAAGGTCACATGCTCTATGGTCTTGCTAACCATTATGGCAACTATGTATTTTTTGCTATGTATTTCTTTTTTTGTGTGTTCTCTTAGTACTTATATCTGACTTCTAACTGTTCTGGGATCCTATTATGGAATTCTATATTCACACTGTCTAGAACTCCATTAACTCTAGAATCTAGAGCAAATGCAGAGCAGCATCTTCCGCCGCCAGTCCTAATCTGCAGCAGAGGGTCACCACTGGGCTTCTGAAAAGTGTCGGTGGTCCCTTTACTAGTGTATTCCTTAATGTGTTAGTGGGGGGAATGCCTCCAGGCATTTATCATAGAATGCTATCAACGTAGGGGTGTGCTTGTTGATATAATAAATCTGTCCTAAAATGTTCTATTCCCTGAATTTTCTACGTATTTCTTCAAGATTCTGCCCAATCTGTTCTGGCATTTCCTCATTATTTTGTGTGCCATCATTTTCCCCAGGTTTTAAGGATCCATCCCAGCACTATAGGATTGGCTCCAGATAGTATTTTCTGGATGCTAAATCTACTGTTATGGCAGAAAGTCAATAAAGATTTCCAAATCCAGTCTTATATTCTACTCCCCAGTCCATCCCTTTACTTTCATGACCCACTTTTGCAAATATACTGCCAGTGTTGCCAATTTTTTTGAAGGGTAAGCAATTTTTCCCTGGTTTAGAGGCTATATTTTCTCACTTGAGACACAATGAGACCTGACTTATTAGTCTGAAGACAAAAACTAGATGAGGAGCAGTGATTGAGGGCACACATTATCATGAGGGACAACCTCCTCAGGTCTTTGGCATAATTCTCAAGCAAGAGAAAATAGCTTTCCTCCAAGAAAAAGAAAGAGGCCCAGAATATTCTGGGAAACTGAGGGAAGGGGTTCAAGACACATAAGCATCCCACCCTAAAAACCCCCTTTGCAGTGGTCACTACCCCATTTCTACTCTGTCAGGGCTTTCACTCGAGCATAGGAAAGCTACAAAATTGATCATTTCGTGTTTGTCACATTTACAACTGAAGCTTAATACTTAGTTTTATCAGTCTTCTCAGTGACTTCCAGGGATGAGTCTCACTTTACCCATGACTGTGACTTTGATGGTGTCTTTTGAGTAATAATTACTGACCTGAACCTCTCATTCTTTTTCTTCATTTCTACCAAAGCAGCAAACAACTAGTAGATGTCTTCACATTTTGTATCATTCCATTTAGCTTGTGTTACCTAAGTGCCAGAGTTACTGCATTTCCCAGTGACACGTCTTCTCCTTTACCATGTCTGATCCATCACATATGAGAGTCTTACTAATGCCAGTGTTGTAACACCTACTTAATGCTACTAGGGGTATTACTGTTCACAATGGCATTTCCACTATCTGGTTTTAGGAGAGAATGATTACCATGAGTTTCCTTGCAACCAGTGTACAAAATAAGACTTGGATAAAGATAGATTATTGTAAGGTAAAGGTATAAAAGCATGGTGAGCAACTATGGTTACTAGAGACAGTGTGGGAAGAGGGTAGACTGGGATGTGGGAGGGAGGGAACAAGGGGAAAAAAAGCAAAACAGTGAACGAACACAAAAATGGAAAATCGTCTGTTGATGATATGTTTGGTATGTCTTTTGACTGAACTCACATGCAGTGTATTCATGCTGGGAAGATTCATTTTATGTGCTGTGATTAAATGTAAAAAATAAATTTAAAAAATGCTATTGCTAGCAAGCAAGAATAAAAGAGAGGAAAGAGGAAGAGTCAGGGAATATGAACAGTCATTATAAGGGTTCATTATTAAGGACACAGGAATTGACTTAGCTAGGATCTTTAAAAAGAATAAAGCAGTCTTCCCATAGATGGCAATTCGATAGGAAGGAGCCCAGTACATTCTTTCAGGGACTGGGTCATGCCCATTCGTTTCAGAGTTGAATACAAGTATTAGTGGCTTCACATTTGCATACTATGCGTGAGTGGGAACAAATTAAATTGTTTAGCACCCAAGAGACCCCGGGGCTAAAAGTGGAAGTGTGGCATACATTTAAGATGGACTGCACTTTGTGAAACATTAATCTTTTTTTTTTTTTTTTTGGAGAGGCTATTGCTATAGGGGGTGCGCACTCACCACACAGACAGAGAGAGACAGAGAGACAGAAAGCGAGAAATCACCCCCCGGGGGGATTGCCACGCCGCAATCCTTTCTCCTCCGTTCTCCTCTCGGGATCTTGGTCACTCACGCACACGCACCTGGTGTGTTTTAAGCCACCGGGTCCGGGACTCGAACCGCCGTCAACTACATGGGAGTCCAGCGACATAGCCATTATGCTAACTGCTGGTCCCTGAAACATTAATCTTACATTAATCTCTACTGAAATCACATATAGACAAAGGAGAACCATAGGTACAGTGTCCAGTCAGTCATGGTCGCATAAATGATGTCTCTTAACAGGGTTTTGGAGGTTATATTATATTTTAATCATGCTTGTGATATAATGTCAATCAAAATGTATAAGAAATAAATTCATATCCACAGTTTAAAGACAAATGTAAAGGATACCAGGGAATCTTTCATTTTAAGCTGGTAAATTGAGTATAATTATATTTATAGATTGTCCAAGAATAACAAAATTATTTTTAAGTAGAAATATGTTTGTTTACTCTGATAAAAGAAAGGTGACATTTCCCCCATTGTGTGATGAGGAAACTTAAAGTTTATAGTATTTTAGAATTATGCATAAAAAGAACTTGGGATTGGGGCCAGCAGTTAGCCTAATGGCTATGTAGCTGGACTCCCACGTAGTCGACCGCAGTTTGCGTCCCGGACCTGGTGGCTTAAAACTCACATCGGGCGCGTGTAAGTGTGTGTCCAAGATCTCGAGAGGAGAATGGAGGAGAAGGGATTGCGGCGTGGCCATCCCCCCGGGGGGGTGATTTCTCGCTTTCTGTCTCTGTCTGTCTCGTGAGCGCACGCGCCCTATAGCAAAAACCTCTCCTAAATAAATAAATAAATAAATAAGAACTTGGGATTTAAGTACCTGACTCTAGGTTCATGCTATTTAACTGTAATATAGGCGCTTTTTTTTTTTTTTTAGAGATTTTTTGCTATAATGCATGCACTCACCAGAGACACAGAGATAGAAAGTGAGAAATAACCCCACTAGTGGGGATGGTCACACCATGATCCCCTCTTTTCTGGTCTCCTCTCAGGATTTTGGGCATGCGTGCACATGCACCCAGTGTGAGATTTAAGTCACTGGATCTGGGACTCACACCAAAGTATGTGGGACTCCAGCAACGTAACTATTATGCCATCTTGTGGTCCCATGTAGAATGTTTTTAATTTAGTAACTATAACATAATGATAAATAATTTCACACACTTAACTCATGAGGAGAATAAATCAATAATATTACTTGAAAACACTTACAAAGGAAAAAAATGACTTCATTTGAATATCTAAATGCCAACTGAAACTTACATTGTATACACATTTTTAGACTACAGTAATATGTCCTATCTGTGTATAGTATATTCCAAGACTCCCCCTGTCCCCCAAGTGGCTGTCTGAAGCTACAAATAATGCTGAGCTCTAAATGTGTATTTTTAGACTTGATAACTGAAGTAGCTACTAAGTGACTAATGGGTGAGTAGCATACAGCAGCATGGATGGGCTGGAGAAGGGTATTTCACATTCTAGGCAGGATGGGAGCTGAACAGCACAAGAATTAATCATGTTACTCAGAATGGCGCTCCATTTAAAACTTATTTCTTTTTTAGGTTTTTGTCACAGTGTGTGTGTGCACTAGCCAGAGAGAGACAGAGAGAAGAAAAGTGAGATATCCCCGGCCCCACAGGGGGTTTCTCATTGACTACATTGCAATCCCTTCGCCATTCTCCTTTTGGGATTTTGCATGTACACACACTCAGTCCATCTGATTCTCAAGCTGCTGACTCAGGGATTCAAATTATGGTTGGCCATGTGGAAGTTTAGTGCATTAACTACCATGCCACCCTCTGGCTCCTGGAATTTTCCTCTTTATGGTTTTGAGCTATCATTGACCACAGTAACTGAACTCATACAAATGAAACATGAAAAGGTGGTATTAATCTATAATATCTTTGATTTTTTTTTTTTTTGCTATAATAGGGTCACAGATGAATTAGAGGAATTCTGTAAATTATCCAGTAATGTTTTTGAAGAATAAACTCACCAAAGCATTTGGCTTTTGCGGGACATTTGAAAATATAGAAGTATTAAAACAACTTTGAGTTTTTGTTTGCATGTTTGTTTATTTTAATGAAGCATCGATTAGAGATATTCTACCTTAGTGTTAGGGTTTGTACCCCAAATGCTCATTCTTTTTAATTTAGTTCTCAGTGAAATCATGTTGGAAGGTAGTAGGGCTTTGTGGTGGTGATCGAATCATATTAATTGGATCATAGAGGCACCCTTCTCATAAATGGATTAATGCTGCCTTATTGAGTTCTTACTCTTAGGAAAATGATTTAGTTCTCTTAAGAGAAGATTATAAAAGGCAGAGTTGTCCCCAGTTCTCCTTTTTTCCACACATACCCACCATTCTCTCTGCTTGTCAGACATGTTGTAGCCAGCCTAATCCCAGCCTCACACCTTTAGACTTTCCAGCTTCCAGAAATGCGAGTTAAATAAAACTCTTGTCTTTATAAATAACCCACTCCTATGTATTTCTGTAAGCAACATTATAATGGACAAATACATTTTAGAAAATTCAAGAGAAAAAACTAAGAATTTATTAAATGGCCTTTCAAATCTCTACCTTTATTGAGTTTTTTTTTCCCCTATTGATTTAAGAAAAAGATATTCTATTCTAATGAGAAGCACAATAAGATAATTTTGCTGGGAAGGCTTTTTATTATGTAAATAGTTTCTTTCATACCAAGGGTTATTTCTAAAATACTGTTAGTATATATTTCCATCTATTAGGTGCTGCTACAACAAAACACCTGAGAATGAGTAATTTATAGAAATTCATTTATTTTAGTTCATTAAACTGGAAAGTCAAAGATCAAGGTAAAAGGTGACTACGGTCTGGACTGGTCTTTGCAGCATCCTCACAGGGCAGAAGTGGCAAACACGTCAGTGGAAGGCTGAAAGGACAAAGGGCAAAAAGGACCTAGCATCATCCACCTAGCCCTTCTATAAGGTACCAATGAGTTCATGAAGGCAGAATCCTTGTGACTTGATTACTTGCAAAAGGTTCTACCTCTGTACCGCTATACTGGGACCGAATTTCAATACATGATTTGGGGGACATTCAGACCATAGTATTGTAAGCCACCCAATATTTTCTCAATGCATGCCTTCTCCATCTTATATAAGAAGAACAGTTTCTGTAGTTTGTATGTAAGAAATACAGTTTTGAAAACAGACTCCTGGTTAACATTTTCTGTAAATTTATATTGGGTTTCATCAGCATATTTTGCACGCAGAAATTATGATTTAACATTGATGCCCACATTTAACCTATTGGTTCTTTTTAAAATTATTATATATAAAACATCATAATCCAGTTTATCTGTACATATAAATTTAAAGTTAAAAATTATTTTATGCATTGCATCATTGAATTTTGTTTCAATGTAATATTTTGTATGTTTCATAAAAATCCATTTTTTATATTTTGATTATTAATTTTTTGGCCAACTATTTTCATTAGTTTTAAGTTTTCTTCTCATGTTTTGAATTTGTCCTCCCTCCATTTCTGACCTACTGGTTTTGAGGTTAATATTTGTCTTATAGCAGTTGTAAAAGTTTATTTTTATTCTGTTATGCATATTTGGTTCCTTTCATTTGTTCTTATGTCTATATACTTAATTTGTATTACCTGATATGCAAAGATTTCAAAATTTTGTGGAAAAATTGAATTAAAGTACAATGTTATTTTGGTACAAAAAAAATCAAAATCTGTGCATAACTTTTTATAATGTATTTTTTTGTGAAGACCCCTGGTATGTTATTGTCATGTCTTTTTTATATATTTTTCTTCATTGAATTTGTTTTTTCATAAGGTATTTGTACTCACTGGAGACAGAGAGAGAAAGAGAGAGAGAGAGAGAGAAAGAGAAGGTAAGAAATCGCCCCTTAGTGGGAATGACCATGCCACAATCCCTTCTCTTTTAGTCTCCTAGGATTTGGGGCACACATGCATATAAGCACAGTGTAATTCTCAAGCTGCCTGGGTCTGGTATTCAAACCATGGTCAATCATGTGGGAGTCCAGCATCTTAACCACCACACCATCTGCTGGCCCTTTTTTATTGATATTTTTTAAAAGGAAAAAGATTCATTAAAACAAAACTGATGCATTGTAAAATATTTCTTGTGGCCAACACTTTTAAAATATATATATATATTTTTTTTTTTTTTTTTGAGAGGTTTTCGCTATAGGGCACGTGCGCTCGCCAGACAGACAGAGAGAGACAGACAGACAGAAAGCAGGAAATCACCCCCCAGGGGGGATGGCCACGCCGCAGTCCCTTCTCCTCCATTCTCCTCTCGGGATCTTGGGCATGCACGCACACGTGCCCGGCGTGAGTTTAAGCCACCGGGTCCGGGACGCGAACCGCGGGCGACTATGTGGGAGTCCAGTGACATAGCCATCACGCTAACTGCTGGTCCCAAAAATATATTTTTCTTCAACATATTTTAATCATGCTTGATTTCCAGCTCTTTCAGATCATTTTTCATAGAGACGAGATCTGATGTTTTGCTTTCATTCCTCATCCTTGAATAAAAAGTGATCTAGTGAGGGCAGTAGGTGCCATGATGGTTTAGGTGCTGGACTCACACATGTCTGACTGCAGTTTGAGCTCCAGACTGGGTGACTTGAAAATCATACTGGGTGCATGTGTGTGTGTCCAAAATCCCAAGATGGGAATGGAAGTGAGAGGATTGTGGCACGGTTTCCCCTCTCCTTGTGGGGAGATGTCTCACTTTCCCTCTCGTCTCTATCTGTCTTCAGTAAGCAGACATGTCCTATGGCAAAATCTTTTTAAAAAGTGATTTAGTAAAGACCAGCATTCATTAAATGATCTCAATTCTTCTTCAGTTTTGGGAAAATTCCTTCAAGACATCAAAGATCTAGTGTCACTGATGAACATCTGTCTCACTGATATCAAGGTTTCTATTACCATTTTTAATGAACTTCTACTAGAATTTTCTTAATGGTTAGGTTCACTCTCTGACCATTTCATAAATAAAGTTTACAATTGTTTTCATATTAATCGTTCTTAAAAATCCACTTATTCCTATAGTCATTGACTATAGAGCTCTTAGTGCCATTAAGATCTAAAGGGCAGAATCAGCAGATGGCATAATGGTTACGTCACTAGACTTCTACAAAGTAGAATGCAGTTCAAGTCCTGAACCCAGTGGCTTAGAACTCACAATGGGTGTGTGTTAGTTCAAGCCCAAGATTCTAAGAAGAGAATGGAGGAGAAGGTATTGTGGCATGTCATTCCCTCTAGGAGGGTGATTTCTCCTTTTCTGTCTCTCTGTTGAGCATATACACCAAATAGGAAAAAAAAAAAAAAAAACTCTCTAAAGAAACAAAAAAGATCTAAATGACTTAGTTATCTGATACATCTTTTTTCAAAAGAGTAATGGTTTTCCTAACCTGCCTCTTTCTAGCTATAGTAACATTGTGTAGTAGGAGTTGAAATCATTAAATGACTATAGAAAGAGAATGTTACTTGAAATGGTGATAAATAGGATTTTTGCAGTACAGTACTTATATAAAACTCGCCTTTAAAAGGCACTGATGGGGCCGGCAGGTGGCATGGTAGTTAAGGGTGCTGGACTCCCACATGGCCAACTGCAATTCAAGTCCTGGACCTGGAAGCTTTCTTTCTCATTTTCCCTCTCTCTCTCTATGTCCTTCTCTAGTTAAATTAAAATAAATAAATAAAGTTAAATAAAATAATTCTTTAAAAAATAAAAAATTACAAAAGGCACTGAATTGCAGACTATGTGTCAGACATTCATAGAACTTAAAATCCATTTATTACATTTTTAAACATCACCTACATTGTTTTGAGAAAATAAATGCTATAAGTCACTGTCATTTTATTTCTATTTCCTTTGTATTTGAGATTAAATTGATGCCAATGTGGTAGTCTTAAACATTATCATGAGTACCTTCTTGTAAATTGGAAAACAGTAAATTAAGAATGGCTGATCTGCCACTAAGATAGATAGGAAAATTATGCTTATTAGGATTTAAACCAAATTAGGTCTTGAACTATGGATTTACATTCAATTTTACTGGGGACTAATTAAGACTTAGACAAATCTGTTGTAATCTTGAATTTATATTTGCCTTATGTCTGAATCTTGCTTTTTTATTCATTCTTTATTTTTAATTCCAGTTATGATGGTTTATCCATCTCTTTTCATGGTGACAGTGAAACAAAAATGTAGCTTGAACCCTTGACAAATCTTCCTTTAATAAGTTTCATGGACAAAGTCACAGCCTGATGATTATGCAATAATAATTAAATTTGAGCTTTTTTAGACAGGATTTTATCAGCAATTAGAGGTATCAGCTTAAATAAAATATATAATATTTTTATAATAAGAGCATCCGTTCTATCTGATGAATGTAAATTATTGAATAAGTGGCTTGATATATATTAGTTATCAGTATTAAAATAATCATGCATCACAGCAAAGCCTACTAGATGTTATAATTTCAGTGTTTTTTTTTTTTTTTTTTTAAGAGGTTTTTGCTATAGGGTGCATGCGCTCACCAGAAAGACAGAGAGAGATAGAGAGACAGAAAGCAAGAAAATCACCCCCCCCCCCTTCCCGGGGAGAGATTGCCATGCCGCAATCCCTTCTCCTCCATTCTACTCTCTGGATCTTGGGCATTCACTCACACTCACCTGGCGTTAGTTTAAGCCACTGGGTCCGAGACTCAAACAGCGGTCAACTACATGGGAGTCCAGTGACATAGCCATTAGACCAACTGCTGGTCCGGATATAATTTCAGTTGTTCTTAATTGTCATTTTTTAGAGACCCATTTGAAAAATAAAGGATATTGAAAATAATATCAGGAATAAAATTATACTAGATTAATAAATGATTCTCTTGAGAAATGTATAAGAGCTTGGCCATCAATCACTATAACAATACCATATAAATATAATTTTAAGTATTCTATTAGCATTTTGACTACTTACTATTTTTTTTAGCATTTGTTATTGCATACATTCATTTGTTAAAATTCCCATGATAAACAGCAATTTTGTAGTGTTATTTTCCTATAATATTGAATGTATATCTATTACTTCAGTGACTACTTTGGTTTTGTGTTGTGGTTTTTGTTTGTATTTTTTTAAAGAATTATTTCCTTTAACTTTATTTATTTATCTTAATTTGACCATAGAGGGACAGAAAGAGAGAGAGAAAGTGCGAAAGCAAGCTGCCGGGTCCAGGACTCGAACTGCAGTCAGTCAGTCATGTGGGAGTCCAGCGTCCTTAACCACCATGCCACCTGCTGACACCTTTGTTTTGTTTATATACACAACAGCGCTTTCTCAATCTAAATGATTACCCACTACCTATCACCAAATTTAAAAAAAACATAGTGATAGACTTACTATATGAATTAATTTCCTGAGAATTACTGACTGAAACCCTTTCAAGACATCTTATCAGATACCCATATCTTTTACTTAAGGAAAAAAAAGAAAAATATATATATATATATACCTTGCTTATCTATTATATAACCTATTTACCCAAAGTTTGCAAATGCCATCTATTAATCTCACAGCTAGGTTCTATTTGAAAATTGATCTAATTTATGCAGAGAGCTATACAAAAATACCTTTTTTCTTTTATTAACATCTATTTTGAGCATCCAAACCTATTTAAAATAGAATAGGTATTTTTATGCAGTTGTGTGCTAGTAATTGCTTAGCCATTGACTTTCCAGAGGGAAAGAGATTGACTTGTAGCATTTGAAAAATTTTCTACTAGGGCCAATGTTTAAGCTGCCAATACCACTAAATAAGGAGTTGAAATGGAAGAAGCACAATCGTTTTCAAGAATCTGAAAGCGCTAATAATAATAACCAACATAATATAGAATATGAAGTGGCTTGCTCAGAAATTATGATTGAGTAATCTATCAAAATCTCTCAAATATTTCAAAATTTTATTGTATGATTAAGGGCCAAACTTATTTTTCAGCAAATGTTAACCCTAGATAAAAGCTTTCATTGTACTTCTTGCCTAAAGATAGCCTATTTTTTTTTTTTTCCATTTCACCCTGGTGAAATTCAAAATTAAAGATTCTACCCAAAGAAACTTGTAAGATTCTCCTTTGCTCATCTTACTTTATTTCTTCATGGTTATTTCAGAGTCGTCATACCTTTGTACATGGCAGCTGACTTTAATACTATTTTCTCTCTCTCTCTCATCCTATAGTTAATGTATTATACAATAATGCCATAACTTTTGTTTTTTAAAGTTCTTAAGTGTCCAAATAAAAGCATACACCTGGAGAATAGACCTCCAAAGCAACAAGATGTAAAAAGTTCATATTATTTAAGGCAGGAATGCTACGCATTGATTTTACAAGTGTGCAAGTTTATTATATTGCATTGTATTGTTAAAATGTATAATTAATGGAATCATTAAAATTGCCTGTTGATCTGAAAGGCTTCTTTGTGTTAAGAATTTATATAATGCACCCAATGGACATCTCACTGAAATACTAGAAGCCAGAAGCAATAAGTGGAATTTGGAGATGGCTGTTGTAAAAGAGGAAACTAAATATTTTAAAGAACATTTGCTATGTTATAAGAAAAACAAAATGAAACAAATAATTGCATTTGTTCAAAATATACTGGCATGGTATAAAACAATGAAGATAAGATACCTTGGGAAATAAATTATTTTGTTTTATTGGTAAAGTCCTCATAATTTATTCTGTTAGAATACTGAATATTGTGAATATGTTGAAGATTTGTGGACATCTTAGTTATATATATCTTGTTATTCAGAACATATCATTTAGTCAAAAGAAAAAGGCAGGTAAATTTAACAGCCAAATTCTCATTTTAATTAAATATAAAATAATGATCTATGTAGGGGGGATAGTAGGTGGTGTAGTAGTTAAGGTGCTGGACTCCCATATAGTTGACCAAGGGTGGAGTCCCAAGCCCACATTTCTGTCCAAAATCCAGAGAGGAGAATGGAGGAGAAGGGATAGTGCTGCTGCCATGGCCGATCCCTGCTGGGGGTCTAATTCTCTCTTTCTATCTCTCAGTCTCTCCGGTGAGAGTATGCACCCTATAACAACAACAAAGAAAAACCTCTCTCAAATAAATAAATAAATAAATAACCCTCTGGAAAATAAAATTGAATCTATGTAGGTGCATAAACTATATATTTTAAAATTTCTTAAGTTATTTTAGTCATAATAGAGAGCATGTGTATGTCCACCAAAGAGCAAGAGTAAAAGAGCGAGAGAAGAAGCAGGGTTGACAGAGTTTCTTTTGTCATAGTCCCAGCTTACCAGAGCCTCAGGATTTGGGGCATATGCTCACATGCCCAGTGTATTTCAGGCTATCTTGGCAGGGGATTCAAATCTCTGGTTGGCTATATGGCTTCTAGCACTCTTTATTTGTACTTATTTATTTACTTTTTTGAGAGAGATTTTTGCTATAGTGTGTGTGTGCTCACCTGAGAGACAGAGAGAAAGCAAGATATCATTGCCCAGGGGGGATATCCACACTGTAATCCTTTCTCCTCTCAGGATTCGGGGCACACAGATGCACCTGGTGTGAGTTTAAAGCCACTAGATCCTGGGGAACCAGCAGTTAGCGTAATGGCTATGTCGCTGGACTCCCACGTAGTCGACCGAGGTTCGTGTCCCGGACCTGGTGGCTTAAAACTCACGCCGGGCGTGTGTGCGTGCGTGCCCAAGATCCCGAGAGAAGAATGGAGGAGAAGGGATTGCGGCGTGACCATCCCCTCTGGGGGGTGATTTCTCACTTTCCATCTCTATGTCTCTCTCTGTCTGTCTGGCAAGTGCACGCGCCATATAGCGAAAAAAACTCTCAAAAAAAAAAAAAAAGCCACTAGGTCCTGGACTGAAAGCACAGTCAACCAAGTGTGAGTCCACCTTAACCACTATTTCACCTGCTGGCGCCTGGGCTTCCGGCACTCTTACTCAGGATGCCACCAAGTACACTACCAAACTAAGCCAAATTCTTCTTCTTTTCCCTCCATGCTAGTGCTTACAATTTGCTCCTAACGTGGTTGATTCAGGTTAATATTCACCACTAAAAGAAAGAAAGAAAAAGAAAAATCTTAAGAAACAACTATGTCTCCGTACTATACTCGTCTTAAAGTAATGTCTATAGAAGCCTTTATTATCAGTGTGATCAAGGATTTTGCATGTTTTAAAATCGATGGCATGGTAAAATAGTGGACCATTCCCAAAATGGAGTATTCATGGAATGAATGAAAGTGTTTTTAGATAGTTAGCCAAATCAAATAAAATGTAACTCTGGAACAGATTGATTAAATAGAAAACATAACTCTGAATGAGATTAATCAAAAAAAAGAGACATCTACATGAATGATGTTAGATGTTTCAAAGAAGAATAGATTGACATTAAAAGGTAGTATTTAGATGTGAATTTGCAACAATAAACACTTCAAGAAGAAAATTCTCTAATTGATATCCTAAACGTCCGATTTAAGAAACTGCAAGGCCCACTCAGTGGAGAAGCAGTATACCGGGAGACAGATCTTATCTGGCTGACCGCAGTTCGAATCTCAGATACAGTGCCTTGAAAACATAAGGGGTGTACATGTGTGTGTAACCAAACCCTGACAGGATAAAGATACGGAGGATAACTGAATGCAGCACGGCTGCTCCCCACTCGGGTGCTTTCTCGCCTTGCCTGGTGACTACATGTGCCCTCTGGCAATAAAAAAAGGATAAAAATTAAAAAGTAAGAAACTACAAAAAGAGCAAACTATACCCAAAGCAGTGAAAAATAAGTTAATAATTAATTTATACTAAAAGTAAATAAAATACAGAAATAAATAGGTAACCAATAACACTAACACTTTGTTTTTTAAAATAGATAAACAGAATTGAGAAGCAATCTTTAAAAAAAGAAGAAAAATTAAGGGGCAGTAGGTGTCATGGTGGTTAAAGTGCTAGACTCCCACATGGTTGACAGCAGTTCAAGTCCTGTACCTAGTAGCTTGCTTTCTCACTTTCCCCCTCTCTCTCTTCTCTCTCTCTCTCTGCATCTCTCTGGTGTGTGCATGTAACCCATAGCAACTTAAATGATGATGATAATAATAATAATAATAAATGAAAATTAAATCAATAATTCTTTAAAAAAAGAAGAAAGATTAAGCAAGAATTAGAAGAATAAAAAGTGAAGTTAATAATATCAAAAATAAAGGGGAAATATCTTTCGTGATCTTATTGACAAAAAAGATTATAAGGGAATTCTATGAAAAACTGTATGTTAACAAATTATATTAGATAATATGAAATGGATAAATGAAAATTTACTAGAAAGACACCAAATATTAAAGCTGATTCTAATAGGTCATTGCTTAACCAAAGTTCACACAGATATTTTTTCTTATGTTTTCTTCTAAATGTTTAGAATTTTAGTTGACTTTAGTCTACAGTCCATTTTGAGTGATCTTTTTATATAACATGAAATAGCAGTGGAGGTTTATTTGTCTGCAAATGAATGTCTAGATGCTCCAGCACTTTCTCACACTGTTTCTTTGATCTATTTGTTGAAAACTGATCTATCATACATCTGAGGGTTAAATTCTTAAACTCTCTAGTCTCATCTCTTGATCTATAACTAATTCCTATATTCATGCATTGCCACGATTGCTGTAGCTTTGTAATAGAATTTGACATTGGGAATGTATTTATGATATGTTCTTCATTAGAGAGTTATAAATTACAACCACAATTTGTTTTCTCTACACACCTATGAAATTTCTGCTTTTTAAAACTGGGGATTTTAAAAATTGGCTATAATCTGAAGCACCTGAAATTCTTTTAGTTCTCTTTAGTTTATAGAAGACAGCAGAGTGGTGATCAGAGTAGCACAGTTGTAAAACAATGCTCGGCAAAGCCGACCCACATGGAAAGGTCCCGGGTCATGTCCAGCTACCTCTGAGCATGCCAGGCATGTGCATACCTGTAATCAGGGTGACTGAAGCTGGGGATGGATGGGATGTGGGGTCAAGAACCTATTGGAGGTGATTTCGCTCTCACCTCACTCATTAAATAAATAAATAAATAAATAAATAAATAAATAAAACAGAAACCGCAACAAAACAGCCTTACAGGACCCTTGCAGGGTATGCAGTGGAGGACCTAAGAACAATAGAAACTTTCTTTTCTTTTCTTTTTTTTCTTTTGGAGAGGTTTTGCAATAGGGTGTGTGCGCTTGCCAGAAAGACAGAGAGAGACATAGAGACAGAAAGCGAGAAATCACCCCCCAGGGGGGATGGCCACGCCACAATCCCTTCTCCTCCATTCTCCTCTCGGTATCTTGGGCAGGCACACACACGTGCCCGGCATGAGTTTAAGCAGCCAGGTCCGGGACTCGAACCACGAGTCCCGGACCTGGTCCCTTAATAGAAACGTTCAAAGGTAATCTAATTCCAAAGTATGAAATAATCAGAAATTACTGGGTTATTGGGAAAGTCACAATACATTTTTGCATAGAAAACTACGTTGTGACTTTCCCGACAACCTGATGGACACTTCTGAGTGAAATGATAAGTTTTCATGAACCATTTTACTTGAAGTCTTGGATCAAGAAAAGACAATCACTCTGTATACATTAAAGTGAGTGAAGAATTAAAAATAAGGCCAATATTGGGACCAGCAGTTAGTGTAATGGCTATGTCGCTGAACTCCCATGTAGTTGATCGCGGTTCGAGTCCCAGATTCGGTGGCTTAAACTCATGCTGGGCGCGTGTGCGTGCGTGCCCAAGATCCTGAGAGGAGAATGGAGGAGAAGGGATTGCAGCGTGGCCATCCCCCCTGGGGGGTGATTTCTCTCTGTCTCTCTGTCTCTTTCTGGCGAATGCACACGCCCTATAGCAAAAACTTCTCTCACACACAAAATAATAATAATAATACCAATACTTTGCTTGGTTTGTATGGAAACCTATTGTTCTAATTCAGATATTGCTGTTATTTAATTGCCTGTACACTCTAAATTATAGTTCAGTGAACTTTTTAGTATAAGACCAGACAGTAAATATTTTAGACTTTTAGTTCAGGTGGTCTCTATCACAACTACTGCTCAACTCCGCCGTCGTAGAGCGATAGTGGACAGAACCAATGTGTCAAGGTGGGCGTGACTGTGTTCCAGTAAAACTTTATTATCCATACTGAAATTTGAATTCATATAATAGCATATGTCATAAAGTATTCATTTATTTTAATTTTTTAAAAGTTTTTGCTGTAGGACAGAGAGAAAGGGAAAGTAAAAAATGACCCCTGCACGAAGGATGGCCATGTGGCAATTCCTTCTCCATTCCTCCGGGTTTTGGGGTACACAAGTACACATGCTCAGTATGATTCTTGTCACTGGGTTGGGGACTCGAACTGCAAATCTGGTCATGTGGTATCTAGTGCCTTAACCTTCAAGCTACCTGCTGATCCAATTTTTTTTTTTTTAATTTTTAGAAGCTACTTAAACATGTAATAAAATTCTTAGCTTGTGTAAAAGCAAAAACAAAAGAGTTTACAATTTGATCTGTAGGCTTTTGTTTGCTTATACCTGCTATAAATCAACATATGAGTCTCCCTTTCTGTTGTGTCCTTAGTGTTCTAGTCTCAGGACATGAAATCCTGTGATCTGCTTGATTTGTCTTTCTATTTTCTGAGACCTTAAATTCCTGTACCTTCTTTTCAGCTAATACAAACACAAGGGAAAAAAAAATTATCCATGCATTGTTCATGTAGAGTCACTCTGTTTGATGGTCTCTGTCCAGTCAAGGTGTGCATGCATTTACTATGCACTGTTCACTCAACCATTAACCCCTAAGGCAGTCACCTCGGTTGCACTGAGTGGGATTTTGATTCCAGAAATAGCAATTCCTGTTCAAATAGATCTTTTTCTGGAGCATAGATTTTAAACTTTGCCTGAAAGGGGTCCATAAATGACCTAAAATTGTTTATATATTTCCCTATGCATGAATGCACATATTTTATAGAGAGCCAATTCATCATTTTCATCAGATTTCAAAGAAATGTTTGGCTCAAGTCTCAATGTAAGAAATCACCAGGATGAGAGCTGATATTTACCAAAACAGAGGTGACAGAAAAGCTGAAGTTAAAAGGCATTACATATTTTACAATACATACATCAATGAAGTTTTATTAATTGAGAATACTAAGAGGTATGAAATATTTAATATCTATGAAATATTAGCGTGAAAACAACTGGCATTTTAGTTAATGAGGAGCATGATCTTTTTTTTTTTCTTTCCAGAACCTCTGCATTAATCTGCTGGCATTCTGTCCTGGTAGTAAGATAAAGGTCTTTAACTGAACGCTTATTTTTAAAGCTAGATACTTTCACTGCTCCTAGAGTCACCTCTGCAGCGCTCACCAAGCCAGCAATGCGGAGGCCTTAGCAGAGCCATTAGGCAGGTATGCCCTTTATTTAAATCATTGTGCTTTCCCACATATTGTATTTATTTTGCACACTGTAACACAACTTTGGCCTCTGTTTGTATGTCATCAGGTTTAAATCATCTTTATTGATACAGTACGATGAGAACACCTTGACCATATGATCCTTTTGGTTTTTAAAGCCTTCTCCACACTCGATCAGCAGAACCTCCATACATCTTTCTGATGTCAGACATCCGGCTTCCCTTCTTATTTTTTCATTGCTTTTGCTCCAAGGACCCCTATCTGGAAAGCTGTGAACAAATTACAGTACACTATCTATCCTTTAACACAATCTTACTTTAGAGGACATTCCTTTAAGTGGGAAACCTCACTTTATATAAAATTGCTTACTGAAAATGTAACAATCAAGGAGATAATATTTAAAAAGAAGCTTCAAAATTATTTAGAGAGATAAAATCATCCTAATGATTAAAAATAATACTCTAAAGATGTTTTCCTTTTATAGCATATTGGTATTGGTCAGAGTCTCAAACATTCTTCTCTTCCACATAATATAGTAGGCAAGAAGATCTGTTTTTAAATGAAATGTTTTCAGTTCCTTTCTTCCAGTCTATTTATTCAAAATTGTGCAAATTTATTTCTATATAAATATAGTCATACCACAGTTACTGTTTTTTAACTTTCTCTTTCTCAGTGAAAAGTACATCATACGTGCCTCTCCTCTCAAATCACAGATCTATATCATGCTGCACATGTTTCCATTACATGTACATATTGTAATTTATTTTAATAAGAAATTTAGGCCTGGGGTTTCTTTAAAAAATTATTATAATTTGGAACTCAATAAACTCTTTTAAACTGATGGTTCAAAGAGTTTGTGTTTGGAGGGCTTATAATTATTACTATAGTTGATTATCATGGATTCAGGAAAATGGTTTTCTGGGATTTTTTGTGGTTTCTTTTATTTTTTATTTTTCTAATAAATTCTCTCTCTCATTTTCTTCATTTTTACATATTAATTACCAAAATACAGATTTTCTGATTCCATCTCCCAGTTATTATGTTAGTAATCAAAAAGGTTTTGTACTTAACATATCTAAAGTGTAATGCTTTGAGTGACGCAGCATATTTTGCTCTGACTTTTGGGAGAATTCTTGGAATTAGACAGCTTCACCACTTTTATTGTATTGATGCTTTTAAATAAAACATTTTTTGAGGAATGGTAGATATTTTAAAAATGACAAGTTTACTATGGACAGTTTGATGAATTTGGAAATATAAAAGCCATGATAGTATCACCACATTCAAAGTAATAGGTAGATAAATTCAACATCTCTCATACTTGTGCCCCTTTTTTTTATCCATATTTGAGTTGGAGGTTTTTTGTTTGTTTGTTTTGGAAAGGACACTTAAAATGAGATCTATCCTCTTAATTCTGAAGTGTACAAAACTGCATTAACTGTATGCAGTACGTCACACTGCAGACGTCTAGAATGAGTTCACCTAGCACACTTGAATCTTTATACCCATTGATAAAACCCTCAACATTTCCTTATTTCTCTCCAGCCCCAGCCCCTGTGTTCTCTATCAGATTCTCTGTTTTGTAAGTTTCACTATAATAAGACCTCATAGAAGTGAACTTTTTGCAGTATTTGTTCTTCTGTGACGGGCTTATTTCACTTAGCATAGTGCCCTTCTGGTTCATCCTTGTTGTCACAAATGGTAGGAGTCTATCTTTTTTAATATTGAAAAATGGCCTGACTACAAAGTAATGCGGACAGGAGGCTGCTACTGAATGATTGTTGAGATCACATGGAAGGCTCAGTTTCAAAAAAACTAAACAATACTGTATTGCATGTATATATAACATATTATCTTTATTCATTCATTTACTGATGAACACTTGAGTTGTTTCTACATCTTAGCTGCTGCAGTAAGTATGGGAATACAGCAACTGCCTCTAGATCATGAGTTCAATGATGTTAGCTATATAGCCAACAGTGGCATGATGGTATCATATGGTAGTTTTATTTTTAATTTTATGAAAAACCTCTATACCTTTTTTTATAACTGCAGCACCATCTTACTTTCCCACCCACAATGTACAAGTTTCTCAGTTTTCTACATCCTTGACAGCATATTTTCAAAAATTAACATTTGATTTATTATTATTTTTGTGGGGTACAGTTTAGTTTTTTATAGCATGAGTACAACAACCTCAAATCACTGATACTCATTTTCTTTAACATTGAACATTGTAATATGTGTGCGTATTTGATATTAATTCTATTGTTATTTGGAAGTATAAATTGACTGACCAAATACATTTCTTATTTTACTGTGGTACATTATTTCATAACTTTTTCTCCTGTTTACATACATTGTTGTGTCTGTAATTTTTTTTCTCTGAGGCCCCTCAATATCCTCCCAAGAATAGATAGATTTGATCTATTTATCTTATAGTGGATAATGAAGAGTATCCACTATTAACTTTCTCTAGTTGCGTGTTATCAAGTCCTTCAGCTTCCACTACAAAGTGCATACATTCACTATGCATTAAGCAGAGCTTACAATATTTGTCTTTCATAGTCTGGCTTATTTACTTATTATTATATCTTCTAGGTTTGTTCATTTTCTATCAAAACACAGGATCTTGTTTTTGTTTATGACTGAGTAGTATTCCATTGTGCATATGTGCCACATTTTCTTAACCCATTCATTGAGTTTTAGGCACTTAAGTTGTTTCTATGTCTTAGTTATTGTGAATACTACTACAATAAAAATAAATGTGCATATGTCTCTCCAAGAGAATAATTTGCTGTCCTTTGGGTAAATACCCAAGAGTAGAATCACTAGATCGTATAGTAGCTCTATTTTCAGATTTTTAGGATTCCCCCCAACACACACTGTTTTCCACAGTGCTTGTACTAATTTACATTCCCAACAAAAATGAACAACTATTCCTTTTGTCCAGGACCTCACAGGTACTTGTGGTGCATCATTGTGGTTTTGATTTGCCTTTTCTTTACGATGAGAGATTTTGAACATTTTCTTTCCACAAGTTTTTGGCCATTTTTATGTCTTCCTTTGAGAGTTGTCTGTTCAGATTGATTGCTATTTTTTTATTGGATTATTAAGTTTTTTGAGGGTGAACTATTTAAGTTCCTTGTATATTTTGGTTATATGAAGTTTAGTATGCAAATATTTTATTCAGTTCTTTGGATTGTCTCTTTATTGTGTGTACTATTTCACTTGCTGTGAAATAGCTTTTTAGCTTGATGTAATCTCATGTATCTATTTTTGGTGTTGTTGCCCAAGGTTTAAAGGTCTTATTTAGGAATTCTTTGCCTTCCAATATCCTGAAGTGTTTCACCTCATTTTCCTCAAGTAGTTTTATAGTTTTATGTTTAAGTCTTTGATCCATTTTGAGTTAATATGTATAAGTGGTGACATGGAGCTATCTACAAGTAGATACTCAATTTTTCCAGTACCATGTATTAAAACAACTTTCTTTTTTCTACTGTATTTTCTTGTGCTCTTTGTCAAAAATATGTTGGCTGTATGATTTTGAGTTTATTTCTGAATTCTCTACTCTTGTTACATTGGTCTATGTGTCTATTTTTGTTTCAGTATCATGCTGTTTTAATATTTTGACTTTGTAATATATTTTAAAGTCAGGTAGTGACATGCCTCCAATTTTATTCAGTTTGCACAGTATGACTTGGTGAAATAGGTTCTTCGTGATTCTAGACACATTTTATGATGTTTATTCTGTATCTATGAAGAATGTTGCTGGAATTTTGATATGCATGCATGGATTCACTGCTGAATTTTACAAATCTTTTAAAGAACCAGCACCAATTCTTCTCAAACTATTTCTTAAGAACCAAGGAAAGGTTACACTTCCAAACTTATTTGATGAAGCAACCATTGGTCTGATTTCAAAAGTAAATATATAATTAAAAAAGAAAACTACAGAACAATATACCTGATAAATATTAATACAGAAATCCCTTCACAGAATATTATCAAATGAAATCCAACAGTATATAAAAAATATTATAGGGACCAGCAGTTAATGTAATGGCTATGTCACTGGACTCCCATGTAGTTGACTGTGGTTCAAGTCCCAGACCCGGTGGCTTAAACTCACGCCAGGCGTGTGTGTTTGTGTGCCCAAGATCCTAAGAGAAGAATGGAGGAGAAAGGATTGCGGCATGGCCATCCCCCCTGGGGGGTGATTTCTCGCTTTCTGTCTCTCTGTCTCTCTCTGTCTTTCTGGCAAGCACATGTGCCCTTATAGCAAAAACCTCTCCAAAAAAAAAAAAAAATTGTATACCATGAACAAGTAAGATTTACTCCTGCTAGGCAAGGAGAGTTCAATATATGCAAGTCAATAAACATAATGCATCATGTCAACAGAACGATAAAAACCATATGACTATGGGATCAGCAGTTAGCGTAATGGCTATGTCACTGGACTTCCACGTAGTTAACCGCGGCTTGCGTCCCAGACCCGGTGGCTTAAAACTCACGCCAGGCACGTGTGCGTGCGTGCCCAAGATCCCGAGAGGAGAATGGAGGAGAAGGGATTGTGGCATGGCCATCCCCGCTGGGGGGTGATTTCTCGCTTTCTGTCTCTCTGTCTCTCTCTGTCTGTCTGGCAAGTGCATGCACCCTATAGCAAAAACCTTTCAAAAAAAAAAAAAAGAAACATATGACTATGTCACCAGATGCAGAAAAAAATTGATAAAATACAAAATACTTTTACGATTGTGACTTTCTAGTGGCTACTGTGAGATATAAATCTTTCCTTTTTAAAATTTTCAGAGTGTGGCACTTGTCAGAGAGATATAGAGGTATGGGGAGGTAGACAGAGCACCCCTGCAATGGGGTGTGGTCATGTTGTAATCCACTTATCTCCATTTCTCCATCCCATTAGGCTTTGAAGCATGAAGGCACATGTATCTGGTGTGTTTTTCAAGTTTCTGGGGCTGAGATCTGAACCATCATTGGCTTGTGGGATCCAGCTTCTTTAACCACTAGAATATGGGGCAAGCCCAAGATCTAATCCTTTCAAAGTTACCAAGAATTTAGGCAGTATACAGGCACCATCACTTTGTTATTAGTATCCAGGGTGCATTTACTACTGGTCAGGTTAACTGATAGTTTATCCTCTGTGAATAATTACTGTTTTCCAAAAAATTAAAATTTATATTTATTCCAGCATGAAACACTTTGATTTGCAAAATTTCTTTTGAAATCTAATGAATTCATTGTGTCAATTTGTACTAAAATTCTGACAAAACTTAATTGTGAGGTTATGGAAGAGGTGTTTTGTCATGTTGGCATGCCTAATAGCAAGAACATTCTAGAGAACTCTGCTAGAACCATAACTTTGTACAATACCACTGCAACCTGTCACAAGAACTGCTTCTGTAAAAATATTTGCCCAGAAACTTGCTGTTCAACCTTAGACTAATGCCACCCTTGTTATTGATCCTATTAGCCAAGAATAACAGTCCAAAAACAATTAGTACAATCTCCTTTACCTCTTCCCTCCAACCTGTGGTTTTTGCTTTTAAAACCTAAGTGAGGATTGCAAGACCTCTGTGAGCGTGTGTGGTGCTACCTGAATTATACTCATTATGGCTGCAGTGTCAGCTGCAGTCCTAAACTCTGTTCCAAATAATGTGTGTTTTGCTTTACATATTTTGACTGGGTTTACCATTTAGGGATGATAATTGTAAGTATCTTTCCTTTCATTCAATTCAATCAGATCTTTTAGTTGTTGGCAATTTTTATTTAGCCCTTCTCCATAATTCAGTTGATCTTAACTTTCATCGCCTTGTTTAAGGCAGGTCCCAATGTAGCATATTCAGATAAGTACATTTAAATGATAAAAATCTCAGTAGAATAAATGTTTTTATCAGAACTATTTATCCATGGGCAGTACTCTACCTTTCAAATTTTATAGCTATGTACTTGTCCTGAGGGATAAATACACTGAAGTTCTAGTGAAGAATTAAACACTAATGTCCCAAGAGGAAAACATCTATTCAGCTATTTACAACAAGGTTGTAAGTCAACACCAAGCAGCTGTTCTATTTATTTCTTCATACATGAATTCTTAACTTCATAGTCTCATGAATCAAGCTGAGGTTGATTTAGCCTTGTATTCATGCCAAGACTTATGCAATTTATTTGTAACTTAGTAATTTAAGGGGATCCTTGTCATTTTTTCATAATGTAACTAGTAAATCAATCATAACATGTAGTCAGGAGAAGTGAAGACTCAACAAATTAGAAAGTACTCTTAGAAAAGCACACCATTACTTTTGTTTTTAAAGTAATGTGAATCATTTCATAAATTGTTCCTGAATGAAAGCAAAGAAAAACAAGGCGTGGCCTCTTTCAGGATGCTTAAAAGGTGAATTAACCTCACAGAAACAGACCTGCTTCAATTAATGGATGTGTTTAAAGGAATAGTCACAAGTGTAATGACGTTAAGAAAAAGAAAGAAAGAAAAAAAAAGAAAATTGCATTGGCTAAGAACAATATGACAGATGACTCATTCTTAAAGAACTTGTTAGAAATATTTCTCTGACTGTAGAACAACAAGTGACTACATGGATGTAACTGTCCATCATGAACTAGGTGGTTTCAGACTCACCAAAATCATAAGTTTGGGTAGATCCAACATCAATCCATCATAAAAAAAAAAGTTGTGTGTCTTGTTGGGATAAGGAACAAGAAAGGCCAGAAGGTAAATGAAAGCTGTATGTACAAATGGCCCAGATTCAATGTCGTCTACAAGAGTTTTTATCATAGTCTCTTCTTTAGATCATACTTAATGCCACTGAAGAAATATAAAAATAGTTGATAGAAGAGGAAAAAGCGAATTTTCAATTCAAGATAATTTTAGTTCAGTGTGTAGAAAGAATCTGCAATTGATTGACTGAAGCTATGGCTTCATTTAAGGATCAGATACTCTCTCAAAAGAGAGTGGTGAAGAAAAGTTGTTCTGATAGATTATGTTGTTTTTTACCTTGCCATCCACTTTATGTAAGAAGGGAAGAGGCTTATGATTAGAATATCTATCAATTCATGGACAGTGGTTTTATGACCTGAAAATGTCTACCCTCCCCCCAAAATTCATACATCAAAATATCAAGGCAGAGAATATCAGAATGTGATTATATTTGAAGGTAAGATCTTCACTGAAGTGATTAAGTTTAAGTGAGACTTGGGGAAAAGCCCTAATCCAATATGACTGGTCCTTATTAGAAGAGGGAGAAGCACCAGGAACATGTAGGCACAGAGGAAAGTTTGTGTGAAGAAACACCAAAGAGGTAGCAATTCACAAACAAGGACAGAGGCCTCAGGAGAAACTAAACCTGTTGACTTCCTGATCTTGGATTTTCATTCCAGAGTTATCAGAAAATACACTTCTATTGTTTAAGAAACCCAACATGTATAATTTTGTTATAGTGGTCTTAACTAACCAACACAAATGAAAAATAACTAAACTATTGAAAACCAGTTTGAAAATAAAAGAAGTGGAAGACTGGAGAACAAGGGATGACATACGCTCAAGGATTTATGGGAGTGAAGACCTCTCTACTGCAGATTGAGACACACAGGAGCATTCACCAGGGAGGGAGCACTAAACAATGACGGACACAGAATAACCCAGACTATTTGAGGACAACTAGTTCCTCTGACACCATTGCAGAGCTGACATAAGAGTATGGTTGGTTCAGCAGCAAGAATAGAGACTATAGAGAGAGAGAGCTCACCAGAGGCAGTATAGATACTATTGCACTTCTACCTATTGTCTACTTTCACAGCAATAGAGACCAGCCCTACAGACCTGAGAAACTACATGTCATTTGATGGCAAACTAATTACACTCAATTTCTTTATCCTAAAAAGGGCAGGACTTTTTATCATTACTGAATAGAGTCATCTGTTGTTATTATTTTTAATTGACACATACTAATTGTAAACAGTTGTGGAGGACAATGTGATTTTTAATATATGAATGAAGTTATGTGAACATTTGATAATCAAGTCAGGGTAATATCCATCACACATCACCTCAAACGTTTGTCGTTATTTGGTGTTGGGAATATTCAAAATCCTTTCTTTAAGCTATTCCAAAATACAGAATAAATTATTAACTATAGTTACCCTATGGTGCTGTAGAACGCTAGAACTTATTTTTATTGTCTAACTGGTTTTATTTGCCAGTTAGAATGGCTACTATCAAAATGACAAAAAAATAATGAACACTGGTAGAGATGTAGAGAAAGAGAATTCTTTTAAACTCGTTGGGAATATAAGTTAGTATAGCAATTATGGAAAACAGTATGGAAGCTTCTCAAAAAACTAAAAAGTTGTAGACATGTCTGCAAGCTAATGTTCATTGTAGCATTGCTCAGAAATGTAAAGATACAGAATCAACCTAAGTGTCCATTAACAAATATATGGATGAAGAAAATATTATATGTGTGTGTGTGTGTATGTGTGTGTATATATATATATATATATATATATATACATGTGTGTATATATATATACATATATACATATATGTGTGTATATATATATATATATAAAAAATGCATTCATATCTCTATCGGAATACTACTCAGTCATTAAAAGGATAAAATATTCTTATTTATACGACATGAATGAGCCTGGAAAATATTATTATGTTAAGTGACATAACTGGGAGAAAATTTAAATCTTCTAATTCATAATTGGATAATGAAAAAGTTAACCTCTTAGAAGTACAGTGTGAATAGTGATTTCTAGAGACTGAGGTAGACAGGGTGGAGGAGGGGATAAAGAGATATTGGTTAATGTATGGGTTGCCTTTGGTGGTTGTAATGTGTTAGGTAGTAACAATATCAAGAGTATTCAATCAAAGACCAAATTATAAATAAGACATCAAAAGAGATATGGCAATGAGCACTATACTAGGGCATCCCTTATTCCTATCACGTTATCGTGCTACCCGGAAGCTGCAAGCTTGATAGAATAAGGAACTAGCTTGTTGTGGTTATAGTTGAAGCACTAGTTCAAAGATGATTTCCTGTGAGGATGGAGAGAAATTTTTCCAGACACCAAAAATCAATTTCCATTATTTGATGAGGTGTTCCCAACTGGTAAATTATATTAGTCTGATATCTAAAGAGTAAAATGAGCAATGGTTTGTTCACCTTCACTCCCAACTATATATTTAGAAAAGTATGCCTTTTCCATCTCTTCCACTCTGAGTTCAATGATTCTACTCTAGGAGAGGAAAGCTTCTACCAGGTAGCACAGCAAGAGTCCCATCAAGCCTCATTATGGTAACCTCCTCATGCTTAGAGACCAGCAGGCAAAGGAGAGGACTCATAATCCTGTCAGGGAAAATTGGCTCTGATCATCAGGAGTAGGCAAGGTTTTGTACATAATGTGGAAGGTAAAGAATCAATTAGAAAACTAGATTCATCATACTATTTCTTGATACTCACTTGCCCAATTTTGACTGAAAATAGAAAAACATAGCAACTGCAACCCCCATAAGATAAAGCTTTCTGCCACACTGAGAGCACAGGTGCTGGATGATTATACAGATAATCTAGAATGGGTGAGAGAAGAGATGGTGATGATGTTTGTTAAGTCACCAAAACAAGTTTCAGATTTGGACTGTGGTTTATCATACTATCTTTGCTCTTACAACTTTATTGAGGAATTGAGGCCCAATAGAATCCTGAGGAGGCTGTCTTCATAATGTTATACATCAGGTGCATCTGAGTGCCTTAAGGGACAGACAGCAGTAGCTGCGATGGTGAAGAACCCAGTTAGCCCTTCAGCACGGCAGCACTCATTCCCCACACCTCCTAGCTGAATCCCTCTCTGCAGCCCTGAGCTGATGAAAATTGCTTCACACTCCTAGACTGTAACTCACACTAGTCAATGAGAGGTGAATGACTACACCCACTTTCTTGCTAAAAGGCCCAGATTGTTAGAACAAATATAGAACAATTTTATTATTATTATTATTATTATTTTAGAGAGAGATTTTTGCTATAGGACAGAAAGTGAGAAATCACCCCCCAGGGGGATGAGCATACTACAATCCCTTCTCCTCCATTCTCCTCTCAGGATTTTGAGTTCGCATGCACATGTGCCTGGTGTGAATTTCAAGCTGCAAGGTCCGGGACTCAAGCTGTGGTCGACTATGTGGGAGTCCTGAAATGTAACCATTGTGCCATCTGCTGGTTCCAATAAAGGACAATATTAAAGGGTCTGTGTGGACTCTAGAACTCCTGGTAAAGGTAGACTAAAGCCTTTGTTGAGAAAGCACTGCAATTTAACTTTCTTAATCTTTCAGACAGGTGATTATGCACTCCAAGATAATTAGCATTCCCTAACTATCTTCCTGTATATAAATCCCCATCTCAGAGAAGTTGATCTATATTGTCTTTTTTCTTAAGAATTATTTATTGAATTTTATTTATTCATTCTTTTTTTAATTTGACCAGAGAGAGAGAGAGAGAAAGTGAGAAAGAAAGCCACCAGGTCTGGGACTTGAACCCTGGTTGGCCATGTGGGAGTGTCCAGCGTCTTAACCACCATGCCACCTGCTAGTCCCCTATAGTGTCTTTTTATTTCATTTTATCATAACTATTTTGCTTCAGCCTTTGACATTCCCTGACATTAGCAACGTAGTTTTCTGCCCTTAAGGAGTGCTTAATCAAGAAAGGAAGATACTATTTTAATAGTATTTTTTTTGCTATAAATTAAGAAGCATATGCATTTAATGAATTTATTAAAATTAAAATTTCACTATAATTGGGCTTTCCTTTGTTGTTATTTCAGAAAGCATAAAAATTGATCACTGTACTTTTTTTGGTGCAAATTATGTATTTTGTTTAATATATTGCAGACAACCTTTCACAGAAGTATACATAGAAGTTAATTGCTCTCTATTAACTGTGCAATACAGTATTAGATAACTACAATTTAATCAATTTGCATGGCAGGACACTAAATTCCTATTTGTTGTAATTAAAACAATTCTGCAATAAACATTATTTACATCGATCTACTTATTCCAATGGGATAAAATTCCTAGATCTGGAATTTCAAAAGGAAAGCACATTTACAGTGTTGACAGTACATGCCACATGCCATCCAAAAATTGCAGAGAATTTACATTAAGTCTCTTAACGGTCAAATACCTTTTTACTTTATAATATAAATTAGGAATTTAGTGTCTATGAAGTCTTTGAGAGAATAAAAGATGTTTGATGTATGAATAACAGCATGATAATCAAATGAATAAAGTTAAAGATGTGAATTTTAATACCTGAGATATTAAACTAGAATAAAAAAGGAAGTCCATCACAATTTTCAATCTTATAAAATAAAAACATTTCTCTCTAATGGCTTCTTTATCTTTTTCAAATTTGGGGCTATAATAATATTGAGTCATTGAAAAAGTCATAATGTATTTTTTCTATATTTTTCCATGCAAAAATGTGTCATGATTTTTCCAACAACTCAATATAGTCCACTTAAATAATTAGTTCAAATTAATTTTAAATTAATTTAATTCAAACTGGAATGATCAAACTCATCACATACTAGGTGATCTAGGTATTCCCAGCTTATATTGACTCTGTAAGCATCACTTTTAATGTTTTTGCATTTTTTCTAGCTATATATATTGTGTACATGTTATACATTGTACCATATGCATACAGGTGTTCTTTCATTGCTGAAACTCTTAAATCATTTATAACTGTGTGTGTTTAGGTAAATATTGATAATTCAAGCAAAATAATGCAGACACTGTTAAATTTATAAGAGCTCTTAAATTTTTAAATTTTCATCTTGGGAAATGCAAAAAGAAGACTTGTATGTTTTCAGATATTTTCTTAAAGACTTTTAAGGTTGTCTGGAAAAGTTAAAATTATTAATGAATTAATGTTTTTATATGTAATAACTTACAAAAACTGAAATGCACTACTTTCCACCAAGGTCTAGGAGTGAATTTTGTACTAATCAGCAAGCTCCACTAAACGGATGTGTTAGGTCCTATAAACTTTCAGTTGTTAATTCTCAGTTATCTTTTCACTATGCTTAAGAGTTTGATACTATTGATCACAACCTCCCCTTCCTTCTCCTTTTTCTCCTCTTTGTACTTCCTCTATTGTCAGAATATCTCTGCACTTTCTAGAGATAGAGATAAAGGAGAGAGAAACTCCCCAGAGTAGGGCATGGTCAGGCTGTTTTGCTTTTCCTCCATTCCTCTTATCCTGTCAGGATGTGCACGTACCTGGTGTGATTTTCAAGTTGCCAGGGCGGAACTTAAACCACGGCTGGCCAGGTGGGATCCGGCTCCCTTAACTGCTGAGCTGTGAGGCCAGCCCCATCACAATCTCTTTTTTTTTTTTCTTTCTTTCTTTTTTAATTGCCAGTGAACTTGAGTGCTCACCAGAAAGAAACAGACAGAGAGAGAGAGAGAGAGAGAGAGAGAGAGGGGAAGAAAGCACCTCATCCACCATGAGGCATCGTTATGCTATAATCTCCTCTATTTCTCCATCCTTTCATGATTTGAGGCCGTGTGCATGCAGGTGCCTGGCATTTTTTTAAGCCACTGGGGCTGGGATTTAAACTGTGGTCAGTCATGCAGGATTCTGCTCCCTAGGCTCAGGGGATGTCCCACACCTTCTTATTAAAAGATACTATTCCCTAGGGTTTCAGAGCACCATATTCTCAACAGTATCTTCTCACCATCTTCTCTGTGTACCTAATAGGTGGATGATTCTTGATCTCTTTTGCTGCATCCTCATCTATGTTTTTGAGTGCTTAAAATTTGGTTTCTAGTCATCTTCTCTTCTAATCTCACTCTTCCTGGACAACATATTCTTCCATAAGCTATAAATAATATCTACATAAATTCTAAAATTATTCATGTTACTTTATTTGTTATTATTATTATTTTTTTTTGGAGAGGTTTTTGCTATAGGGCGCGTGCGCTCGCCAGACAGACAGAGAGAGACATAGAGACAGAAAGCGAGAAATCACCCCCCAGGGAGGATGGTCACGCCGCAATCCCTTCTCCTCCATTCTCCTCTCAGGATCTTGGGCACGCACGCACACGCGCCCAGCGTGAGTTTTAAGCCACCGGGTCCGGGACGCGAACTGCGGTCGACTACGTGGGAATCCAGTGACATAGCCATTACGCTAACTGCTGGTTCCCTTATTATTTATTTTTAAAATTTGATCAGAGATACAGAGAGAGAGAGAGAGATAAAGGGTAAGTGAGAAAGTTAGCTGCCAGGTCTGGGAATTGAGCCATAGTCAGCTGTGTGGAAGTCCAGCGCCTTGACCACCATGCCACCCCACCTGCCAGCCCCTATAAATAACATCTATATTTTAATGACTCAGAAATCTAAATTTAACCCAATGTATTGCCAGTAACTTAAGCCCATATTAATTTGCCCCACTTATAATCACCACTTGTCTTATAAGTATCCCAGACTTAATATGTGCATAAGTGAATTATAAATTTCTTCTAGTTAGTCAGTCCTTTTTCCAGTAGTTCTCATTTTTGTTATAGAGTGCGTGTGTTGGCCCGAGAGACAGAAAGTGGGAAATCACCCCCTGGAGGGATGGCCACACTGCAATCCCTTCCCTTCTTTTCTTCTCTTGGGATTTTGTGCATGTGCACACATGTGCCCAGAGTGAGTTTTTTAAGTCACCAAGTTCGGGACTCGAACCATAGTTGACTCTAAGGGAGTCTAGCAACATAACCATTGTGCCATCTGCTGGTCCCCACTCTTTTTTTCAGGGAGTCCTTCTCTTTTTAATAACACCTGAGATTGGGACCAGCAGTTAGCGTAATGGGTATGTCGCTGGACTCCCACGTAGTTGACCGCAGTTCGCGTCCCGGACCCGGTGGCTTAAAACTCACGCCAGGCGCGTGTGCATGCGTGCCCAAGATCCCGAGAGGAGAATGGAGGAGAAGGGATTGCGGCGTGGCCATCCCCCCTGGGGGGTTGATTTCTTGCTTTCTATCTCTCTGTCTCTCTCTGTCTGTATGGCGAGTGCACGCGCCCTATAGCAAAAACCTCTCCAAAAAAAGAAAAAAAAATAATAACAGCTGAGACGAACTCCATCAGTCAGTCTCATCATCTCTACTTCGGAAACACATCTAACATCTCATTACTTTTCACTACTTACACTTACATCACCCTAGTCCAAGCCACCAGCCCCTCTAATCTGTACTGCTTTAGTTGCATACATAATTGTTTTATTACTTCCACTCAGATCTCTGCAGTCTTTTTTTTTTTTTTTTTTTTTTTTTTTTGAACAAACTAGCCAGAGCAACCTTTCAAAACATAGGACAGATGAAATAATTTCCATTTTCAAATACTCCTACAGTAATAACCTGGTTCAAATCTAATATCATTTCAATCTTTCCATGGACTACAACGTTCTTGCAGGACCTTCTGTCCTGGTTATTTCTTCTCTGACTTCATCTCTGTCTTATTTAATCACATGAAGATGATCTGCTTAGCAATTGTAGGCTGAGAAGTTGGATGATTTCTAAGGATGTTTCCAGAGATTACATTTTATTGTTGAAAAAAGAGAGAGAAATTGCAAGTGAGTGAGGATAGTAACCTCCGAGAGCCAGAGAACTCAGATTACCATGGCTAAACACAGCTCCCACACATGAGTTAGCAGGCAGTCGGCTGTGGGCATAGACAGAGTGGGAATGGACACCACAGATGCACGTGCCAGAGCAGCTCATTTTCACGGGTGAGCAGCGCCTGGAACCACAGCCATCTCCAACAAAGAGGAAAATAACATGTCAAATGTATTTTTTCTAAAAGCAGATGGCAAATTTGAGAAGAATACAACTTGAAGAGGTAATCATGGCATCAGTATTATTTGTTACTTAATGTTTTCAAAAACATTTTTGAGTATATATTTATTTATTTTTTTTAGGGAGATATTTTCACTATAGGGTACCTGCACTTGCCAGAGAGACAGAGACAGAAAAACAGAAAGTGCGAAGTCACCCCCCAAGGGAATAGCCAGGCTGTAATCCCTTTTCTTCCATCCTCCTCTTGGGATTTGGGCATGCACACACGTGCAACCAGCCTGAGTTTTAAGCCACTAGGTCTGAGACTCAACCACGGTCAACTATGTGGGAGTAAACATTACACCATCTGCTGGTCCCTACTTACGATTTCTAGGAGTTAATAAATTCATTGGATCCTTCATTCTAGCTCTTAGTATGATTGTATACACCACTGCACCGATGAGGCTACCATGATATAGAAGTCTCTCATACAATTTATCTTCCCTTCCCCACTGTAAGAAAAATGCTGATGGTCCATATACTGACACCATAAAAAGTGAAAAATGATTATAATGAAGGAATGATTAATAAAATTATGAAGGAGTTGATAAGAATATCAATAATTTAGATTAACTCTTATTGCTATTTTGCGTATATTTATAAGGGGGAGCTTCAACAGTGTCATGAAAAATGCATATTATAAAAAAACTGGGGGCCAGCAGGTAGCATGGTGGTTAGGGCCCTTTACTCCTCCATGGCTGACCATGGTTCAAGTCCTAGACCTGGTGGCTTGGTTTCTCATTCCCTCTCCTTCTCTCTCTATGTCTTTCTCTGGTCAAATTGAATAATAATAATTAATTAATTAAAAGAAGTAAATAATACTTTTCTTTGAGAGATTTTTGCTATAGGGCATGTGTGCTCACCAAAGAGACAGAAAGAGACAGTGAGATAGAAAGTGAGAAATCACCACCCAGGAAGGATGGCCACACCACAATCCCACTTCTCCGTTCTCCTCCTGGGATGTTGGGCACACATGTACATGCACCTGGCATGATTTGAAGCCACTGGGTCTGGGACTTACACCACTGCCAGCCATGTGGGAGTCCAGTTGAGATAACTGCTACATCATCTGCTGGCCTTTTAATGAATAATTCTTTAAAAAAATTTAAAAAAACTATGTATGAATTTAAAATATTTTTGTACCAAAATAAATGACACTTTAAATTTACACTTTAATTCCATTTTCCATGCATTTTTGAAGTTATCTTGTATTTATTTTTATGTTTTACATTGTCCTACAGGAATTTTGCATATTTACGAAGCATTATATTAGATGCAGAAATATATATTTTATTTTTCACTTTGGCATTATGCCAATAGCCTACACTGTAAAAAATTGAAATGTCTTTTAATTTACTTATTGTGAAAATATTGATAAGGACTGGCTCTATTTTCTTCTATCAAGTCTTATGGGAGACTTTTCTTTCCAGCCAGAGTATTAGCATAATTATTGTAAATTATTTTTCTCATTTCCCTTTGAACTCTATTGGGAATTCCTTCTTTCATTGTTTTCTCTGGATAGATTTGATCCTTATGGTAAATAGTAAATCTTCCCAGCCTGCGTCTGCTCTTGGTCACTCCACTCTGGGGCCCAGGAAAGCACAACTTTCACTTTTCAGAGTCTATCATTTCTTTTTGGCTGCAAAACAGACTAATCAAACAAATATAGCAATGTGTTCATACAGTATTATCTACTATGTTAGTCTAGAGTCTTCAGTTTTACAGTTATTCCCAAACACAGGAACTTGGACTCTAATATACTTAGATATTTAATAGTTTTATTACATTTTCTCTTAACCTCAACTTAGTCATCTCTTGTTTTTGGGCAATTATTTTCTGAAGTGACTCCAACAGAGCATTCTACCTAGGAAAAGAGATGCTTACCTCCAAAGGTGTTCTTGCCAGAGAGACAGAGAAAGTAAGAAATCACCCCCCACCCTCCCAGAGAGGATGGCCATGCCACAATCCCTTCTCCTTTATTCTCCTCTTGGGATGTACAGGTGCCCACATAAGTTTTAAGCCTCTACTCCCCTCATTGTGTCTATAATATGAACACAGATGTGCCTATTCTCCTTTATTTCACTGATGACTGACAAATTGTGTGTGTGTGTGTGTGTGTGTGTGTGTGTGCACATGTGCATTTTCATCCTGTATTTCTAATTTTGCTTATATACTAAGGCTTGTTTTCTACTTATTACCTATATTATCTATATATGGCTCTTTTTCTTATCTAAAGCTTATGTGACATTCTTTTATATTTTATTTTTTTCCTACCAATTAAGAAATTGTGAGCTTTTCAATCATATTGGTAGATACTATATCTTACTCTTAAACATACTACTTTTGCCTTCATCTTACTCCTGAGACATTATGTCACACATATTTATTTTACCCTTTGGAAAAGTTCAATTTTTAAAAATTATACTGGGGATGTGTGGGCTCACTATAGAGAGACAGAGAGAGAAGGAAAGGAAGAAAACCCCACGATAGCGTGAAGTCATGCCATGAGGCCCTCGCCTCCATTTCTCCACCATGTCTTACCCTTGAGTACACATACACACCAAGACCTGCTCCATACACACGTGCCTGGTGTGCTTCCTAAGCCACTGCATCCAGGACTAGAACTACATGGTTGTCTATGTCAGATATGGCTGGAACTTGGTCGTGGGATGTTTTATTTTATTAGTGAAATAAGTTATGGCATTTTTAAAAAAAATTAAGGTTGAAATTTCTGGGTAAAGAATATTAATCTTATTATTACTTTTTTTTAAAGAATTATTTTATTTAACTTTATTTATTATTATTATCATTATTATTTTCCAGTTTGATCAGAGAGAGACAGACAGATAGAAAGGAAGTGAGAAAGCAAGCCGCCAGATACGAGATTTGAACCGTGGTCGGCCATGTGGGAGTCCAGCGCCCTTAACCACCATGCCACTTGCTGGCCCCACTTTTTAAATTATTTATATTGATATCAGATTGTGGCCTATGCTAAGTTCAAAAGTGTGGTTTATGGAATTTTCTTTTTCTTTTCTTTGTTTTGTTGTTGTATTTTTTTGTTTATTTGTTGGCTATTGGGAGCATGTGATCAACAGAGATAGAGAGAAAGAGAGAGAGAGAATGTGAGATAGCCCCCATGTTCCCCATGGGCACTCTGTAATCTTTTTTCCTTCATTCTCCTCCCAGAATTGCAGGCACATATGCACATATACCCAGCACATATACCCAGTCCCCAAGGAGCCAAGGACTCAAATGCATGGTTGGCCATGAGAAATCCCACTGCCTTGAGCTCTGTGCCACTTGCTTGCCCTCTTTTAATTTTTTAAATATTTGATTTGGAACAATTTTTATATTGTTTATTTTGAAAGATAGCGAGTCTTCATTAATTTCAGCTTCTTAATGAGGAATTAATTAATTTGAGGTTTGTTTTAATAATACCAATGAAATAATTTGACTTGGGAGCTGGCAGGTGGCAAAGGGGTTAAGGCACTGAACTTCCACATGAACCACTGTGGTATGAGTCTCAAACCTGGTGGCTTGCTTTCTCACTTTCATTCTCTCTCTCTCTGGCCAAATTTAAAATACTGATAATAATAATAAATTAAATTAAATGAATAATTAACAACACAAAAAACTAGACTTCATTAGCAGATCTACAATTAACTCGCTGACCTGCAGTTATAGGCTAAATGTGGCCCTAAAACTGAAGTTCTGCAAAGGTAAGTTATTTAATTGCTCCATATTTAGATTTACTTCTCTGTAAAATGAAAATATATATAAAATTTTCACACCCACTTATTGAATTGTTGCAATTACTCAGCTAGTATTTACTCTATAGATTCAGGATAGACACCACTCAAAATCTGGTTTGGATGTTGAGACAATGGTGGCACATAATCACCAAGAGAGTATGTCTTCTTTGGAGAACAGAGCACTTCTCAAATGGATCCCAAAATAGCTTGAGAGAGCAGGGAAAGAGAGTTCGCTTAGGGGTTTTAGGGAGACTTTCTTTTTTAATTTGCCAGAGGAAGCATGTTCTCGCCAGAGAGGGAGAGAGAAAAAGACAGAGAAAGAGAATGAGGGAGAGAAGGAAAATGAGAAAGCACCTCCCTCATATTAGGGGATGGTCAAGGAGACGTCTCTCCCTTTTCCTCTATTTCTCCTTCCTGCTGGGAATTCACGCATGCACATAGCATATTTTTAGGAGACCAGGTTTAGCACTTGAATCAAGCAGTAGGCCATATGGGGTTCAGTTGCCTTAATCACCATGCCACCGCCTGGCCCAGCTTGGGGTTTATACTGTGGTACAGAGTGGGTCTGGGGTGAGAGTTCCTACACATGGCTTGAATGTTACACTGATGTGCAAGGAAGAAGTGCCCTGGCTTTCTTATCAGTTTGTCCAAATATGGGGCAGAAAGGGGGAAAAGTGATAAACTTTAAAGTTGCCAACTTTATATTTTGATATAAAGTCATATTTTCGTTTATTTGTTCTTCGTTATTTTTATTTTAATTGGCAAAGGGCTCATGTGCATACCAGAGGGAGACAGAGAAACACAGAGAGAAAAAACACCCTCTGTGGAATACGGTCAAGTCATGATCTTGTCTCAATTTCTCCATCCTGCTGGGATTTTGGATGTGCATGTGCAAGCTTTTGGAAGGTCTTTTCAAGTCACATGGCTGGGATTTGAACCACAAGTGAGCTACGTGGGATCCAGGCTCCTTAAACACTCCAGTACCCCATTTTTTTTTTTTTTGGAGAGGTTTTTGCTATAGGGCATGTGCGCTCGCCAGACAGACAGAGAGAGACAGAAACAGAAAGCGAGAAATCACCCCCCAGGGGGGATGGTCATGCCACAATCCCTTCTCCTCCATTCTCCTCTCAGGATCGTGGGCACACACTCACATGCGCCCAGCGTGAGTTTTAAGCCACCGGGTCCGGGACGCGAACCGTGGTCGACTACATGGGAGTCCAGCAACATAGCCATTATGCTAACTGCTGGTTTCTGAAGTCAAAATATCTCTTTTGTGATCCGCAGTCTCATGCCTCATGAGTACCTGGAACAATGGGCACATTTTCTGATGATTCTATATTTTTGTTTGTTTGTTTTCAGCTTTATTATACAAGGAAAAATCAACATGATAACTATCGTTTATTAGGCTTATTTTCAAAACCAGATTCTTCTTCATCTCTTATCCTTATCTCTGAGCAGTCCATTCAGACAACCTATTTCTTCCCCTCAGTAATACTTCGGTTTGCTACTCCCAGTCTTTGTAATGCTAAAGGGACAGTGGTCACTTCACCATCCTCATATTACTCCTCCACTGGACTCTACGCAAAAGGTTAGACAGCTCGTCATTGGCTGAGGACAAGACAATGGCATTTTGTCTGCTGCCCCATTGTTTATCACTCAACCCCCGTTAAGTCCTCTTCTTCTCCATCCATGAATTGTGGAGTGTTTACATTCTCTTTCTTGGAGCTTCTTTTCTCCTCTATTTTTCTCTCCTGGGCAATCTCATCCCTTCAATGGTATGTCGTCTATGTGCTGATGTCTTCAAAACAGTAAAACTTGGATCATCAGGATATTTGGAAGGAATATGTTACATAGTATTTCCACATACTTGTGGTAGTTGTTCTGTAGTGGAATCCTGAATTTTTAAGTGATTAGGAATAATGTGGTTTGAACTGTTGATGAATTAGCTTTAATTACAAAGCAAGTTTTTTTCTGCCCTAAATACCACCAGTATTATGCATTTCCCTAATTTTAACTAATTTTGATTTGGAGATGTGTCCAGTGACAAATTCTGCTATAGCTATTTAAAGCCTCTCTAGAAAACCATAGAAAGAACAAATATTTCATAATGTCATAATAAAGCAATATTTCCCATCATTGAAACAGAAGCTAATTTTTAAAAAATCTGTTTTTTGCATTATTTTACATTCCTAGGCAATCTGCTGAAACTTTAGGGGGTGTTTGTGACATTATTAAATTTATGCCACTTTAAAGTGTAGCTTGATTAGTGTGATTGAGTAAAATGAGAATATGAATTAGAGATGGAATTTTGTTCTACAAATTTCATAAAGAGATTGAGCAGTGTCTATCTGTTATTATTAGTGTGCTTACCATGTCATTTGGTCTTTATTGGGGAATACTAATTTTGTTAATGTCGACTTAATAAGCTCTCTCATGCATATTGAAATATTTGATTTCATTACTTTATCTTCACTGATATCAGGGAATATTTTTTAAAAATTATATTTGATACTTCAATGAAATTTAGGAAGTTTAGGGATATTTGGAATTGCTGAAATTGTAATTTTCATTGCCATCAAAAATCAGAAATAACAGGAACTAGCAGTTAGTGTAATGGCTATGTCACTGGACTCCCACGTAGTCGACCACGGTTCGCGTCCCGGACTCGGTGGATTAAAACTCACACCAGGAATGTGTGCGTGCGTGCGTGCCCAAGATCCCGAGAGGAGAATGGAGGAGAAGGGATTGCGGCTTGCCATCCCCCCTGGGGGGTGATTTCTTGCTTTCTGTCTCTATGTCTCTCTCTGTCTGGCTGGCGAGCGCAGACGCCCTATACCAAAAAAAAAAAAAAAAAAAAAAACTCTCAAAAAAAAATCAAAAATAACTTTTTTCTTCTGTAGTAAAAGGATAAACATTTTAACCTTTAATATTTAGTTTGCTACAGTAAGTGAAGCAGGGAATTTCCAAGTGATTTTAAAATCTATATGAGCACCATAAAGGGGTCCATTTGTTTCATAAGGAATTTCATCTCCTGCATTCCCAATTAATTCCTCTCTGCTTGCTACTTCCATTACACTTAACCTGTAGTATAGATTTAAATAAAATAACAAACATATAACTTGGTAGTAAATCACATGCTTAGTAAGAAAATTATAATCAGTGGAATCACTGTAAAATAACTCTGAAGAGTACACGTTATTATTACAGAAATAAAAGGACAGTTTTCTGAGATGTGTGTACTGACCAGACTACCCAGGTAGAGACCTTTACACTCAGGTCCTTTCTCACTATTGCAATGTCTGTCCCCCTGCCATTTATCAAGAGGAAGGTTTATTCTTTACACATGATGAATAATGAAGTAACTCTAGCTAGCAGAAGAGAAAGGTCCTAAGCTGGGAGCAGTTTATCTCCCTTCTTTCTTCAGAAAAAAAAGTATTTCTTTATACACATGCACCTGTTTTCTCCTCTCCCGAGGAGCTGAACAGTGCAGGGCTTCTTTTAAGGGCTAAATCTACCCAGCGTTGCCTGAATTTCATGACGCTGCCTTTAACATCCTCTCGGTGCTGCATTTTCAAACTGGCTGAGCCTCTTCCATAGAACTGTTCACCTGCATTTTGCATAATTGAAGGAGGCTGTTATTTTCTCTTTGTCCCTCATACGAGTTCAGACAGCGATTCCTCCAACAGGCAGTAAATTAGTAAACAAAATCCAGTGCCTTCTAGAAAAAACTTACTCCAAAAAAATATATTTAGTTTTTACTCTCAATATGATAATAGCTTTTTTTAATCTTTGCATAAATTCTGTTCAGTAGCATTGCAATGGATAATTGTTTCATTTATTTGCTATAACCTAAGAATCTTTTAGGTACATGATCATAATGATGGAAATAGATTTATTACTTATCTTTCTGTTTTCATCGTACTGTCATTTATGCAATTTAGTGACACTAAAATAACTGGAGGAAGCAGGAATCTCTGAACAGGGTTGTAGGTAATAACTTTGGATTTTTACTCTATGCTGATTTGAGCTTTTCAACAGGGCCATTAAAAATGTTCATATGATGGGATCAGCAAATGAAGTAGCAGTTCTGTCGCAGGACTTCCACATGGCTGACTGCAGTTCGAGTCCTGGACTTGTCAGTTTGAAACTCAGGCTGGGCCCAAGTGTGTGCATGCTTAAGATCTCGGGAGGAGAATGGAGGAGAAGGGACTGCAGTGTGGCCACCCCCTGGGGTGTGATTTCTCACTTTCCCTCTCACTGTCTCTCTCTGTCTATCTCTGTCTCTCCAGTGAGTACAGACAACCTAAGGAAAAAACCTCTCAAAAAAAAAAAAAGTGTCCGTATGTTCCTGCTGTTTGTTTTGGGAAAGTTGGCACTGATGACAATTAGACACAATCACCAAATCAACATGGTAAATGACAAATGAAGTCATAAATAGCAAAATTTAGCATAACGTTTTATTAACTAAATATTAAAAAAGTTCATTTTTCCTCTTACTAGTCTTTCAGATTAAGATTCAGTTCAACACTCCAGAATGTGATCAAAGGTTAAAAAAGATGTTTTAGGGTGTTGTTTCTGTTTGCTCAGTAGCTAAAAGAACAGTCTTTGCAATCATGTTAAACTTGGTTCAGAACACAACCCGTCTCCAGCATAACACTTTAGGAATGTCACCTCATTATCTGAACCCAGGGTTTCGTATTTGTAAATCCAAAATAAAGAGCAAATGTTTGAAAAATAGATTGTGTAGGTGAAATGAGACGATGTATGCAGCCTTTTACCTTACCCCAGACCTATTGCGTAATCATTGTTCAATTAAAGGTACATGAGAGTTATTTCTTTGCCATGTCGTCTTACCGGCCACATCAGAACAGGTTTACCATTATTCTGCTGAGTCCGTGTTCCACATATGTGGTTTCCTCTCTGACCTAGGAACATGGAGTTTTACATTTTTCAAAATCTCTCCCTTTTTATTTATCTTGTTTTCCATATTGGGGATAACTTCTGTTCTTTGTCTATTAGAATTCTATTTGTATTCATTTAATAGATTATTTGATACTCTGGATTCACATGACATATTTAATCTCTTCTTCATAATGTTAGGTTCCTTTCTAAATAATTCTATATCTTAGAATTAAATTTTAGAATTATTGGGGCCAGAAGGTGGTGTGGTGGTTAAGGCACTGGACGCCCACACGCTGACCACAGTTTGAGTCCCGGAACTGGAGGTTTGCTTTCTCACTTTCCTTGTCTCTCTTTCTCTTTCTGTTTGCCTTTCTCTGGTGAATGCATGTGCACTCACTATAGTGAACAAAATAATAATAATTAATAAAATTAAATAAATAATAATGAAAACTATTAGAATTCTACTTTTAGAATTTAAACTTTATATTTTGGTTTACTTTTTTTAAAAAAACTTTCTCTTCCTCACTTTCTTATAAAGAACATAGAAATCATGATATGTGATTTCTCTGTAAACACTCTAATTACAGAATCATGTTATTATCTGAACATGTGACGAAAAACACTAAGTAGCTTGGTCATTTACCTTTGGAACAGTATTGTATACATGCTAATGAAAAATAAACTTTTGTTTTCCAAGAAAAAAAGTAAGGATATACTTCAAACTATTACACTGATGGCTTACTACTTTAATATCCAAAGTGCATTTGATTTACTAACACCTTAGAGAAAATTAAAATGTGTGCAACAGTTTGTAAGGTAACTCTATTTATTTATTTATTTATTGAGAGGTTTTTGCTATAGGGCGCATGCGCTTGCCGGAAAGAGAGGTAGAAAGCGAGAAATCACCCCCCCAGGGCAATGACCATGTGGAGATCCCTTCTCCTCCATTCTCCTCTCGGGATCTTGGGCACGCACGCACACGTGCTCGGCATGAGTTTAAGCCACTGGGTCCGGGACTCAAACTGCGGTCAACTACATGGGAGTTCAGCAACATAGCCATTACGCTAACTGCTGGTCCCTAACTCAATTCATTTTTTGTTTAGAGAGAGGGATACAAAAAAGATTCAGAAACATTAAACAATATATTCTAAATTACAAATAACTGGGATTCAAACACTCTCCAAAGGTGTGAATCTCTACAATGCTACCTTTTTCCTGCTTCTTCCAGCTGCCTATAAACACACACACACCACTTCCATCATCATTGCGGCACTTCTTCACATTAGGAACACATCAAAAACTCAAGTTCACATTTATTGCAATCATAATTTATCAAAAGGACAATAAAGCCAACTGAATACTGCATTTGTAAAGAGTCTAGGATGTATATTAGCTGTCCATTCTGTTAGGTGAATTAATCCTTACCCCTGCATAAGGGATCCACCTGAGGGATGACCATGTGCCTATGTCTCTTCACGCTGTTCCCAATGCACGATCAGCATGATTTCCCGAACTGGAACAGCTCAGTCTAAGACAATGCATATACTCGATTTGTGTGTTATTGCCTTTTCCCCTCCATCGTGACTGCACCTGTTTATGTTCCCTTCTGCAGGTTAAACTCACTTGTTCTCCATCACTTTGCCAAAAGAACATGCTGTCAAGTTTTTGGGGTTTTGCCACTTTTGAGAGAAACGGTATCTCAGTGTAATTCAACGTTTGATTTCTCTTACTACGAGCAAGGTTACATATCTTGTTATATGACAAGTGCTATTTGCATTCATTTTTCTATGAGCTATCTATTCTTCATGGTTTTAGAAGGCTTATGGTATTTTGATTCTCTTTTATATTTTATTATAAAATGGGGTTATAAATGTTTGTGCGACTTTATTTTTACTTTTATCTTTTTCTGTTATTGATTGAGCTAACTTTTATTGACCTTTTGCCTCTATGCATTTTTGCACTGAAATAATTGTCACTTAAAACAGAAACTAAACAGAAATGTGATAATATTCTGAGTCTTTGCTGTATTTTTTTAAGTCAGAGGACACATGCAAGCAGTGACAGAGAGAGAGAGAGAAAGCAAGAGAGAGTGAGAGAGAGCGAGCGAGCCCAGCAGGATCTGCTCATGCCACAATCCTTTTCCACCCCAATTCTTCACCCCATCAGGATCTTGGGCACATGCGTGTGTCATTTATGTTTTCAAGCTGCCAGGTCATAGATTTTAAATGTGCAATCAGCAAGACTCGTAGGTGGTATGGTGGCTAAGGGTGCTGGACTCACATAATCGACCATGGTTCGAGTCCTGGACCTGGTGACTTGCTTTCTCACTCCCCCACTCCACCCTTCCCTCTCTGGTCAAATTAGAATGGATGAATAAATAATAAAGTTAAATAAAAAATAATTATTTTAAAAAAATAAGCAGTCAGCCATCTGGTATGTGATTCCCTTAACCACTGAACTATGAAACTGGACTGGTGAATATGATTTTTAAATAATGAACTATATAATTTCTAATACCTTTTGTTGTTTTATTATCCTGTGTTTTGTTTTATAATGTGTACAAAGGAAGAATGAATAAAACATAAACATTACAAAAGTGTCGGCTATAATGTACACAGCTGAGATTTCTGTTGTAATTCATTTTGTTTCATCTTTATGCAGAGTTTGAGTCATATTATAGCAATACCATGTTCTGGAACTTCACATTATCATGACAGTGTATGTGCTTCTGGGTGGATTCTTTCATTCAGTTGGAGAGGGCAGTTCATGCAAACTTTTATATACTTGGAAGATATCTATTGACTATATGCTATGGCTCAGATACTCCCCATTATCTAGGTAGGATAAAGAGACTCAGAGTAATTACACAGCAAATCAGTGACAGAACTTCGAGACTAGAAACTGGTACAGAACCATTCCAAATGTATTTCCTCATCACTCCACTAACTCCCAGAAAATTATTTCAATACATTTTATAAAGAATCACCTAAACACCATACAAGTCCCCAGGAATAGTAACAGCTATATCAGTATAAATCTAGGTTGAGTCATTTTTTTGCCAACTTTTCTAGTCAGCATCATTATTCAACCACCACATTATATAAATATTTTTGAGTGATTTTTCAAAAAGCATACCTCTCCAGAGGACCACACTTTTCACTTGTTCGTTTTTATAAAACAAGGCAATTTAAACCTTCTGCTTACCCCCCTGGATCTTGAGGGTATTTCCAAGCATTTTATTTCATGTGTATAGTATAGTAACATATAAAAAAAAATTCTAATTATAGATTTTTCAAATTAAGTTATGCATCATGGGAGTAAAAAAAAATCTAGAAGCTGTAGATACCAATTCAGTTTAGCATTTTTTGAATGAAAATGAAAATGAAAAATATGCATTAATTAGAAAGCAAAGCACTTATCATTTAGGTTATAAAGATACTTACAGATTTTTAAAGTGCTTTTCATTACTTAAACAATAGTATTTTAAGAAAAAGTGTGAGGGACTAGCAGCTGGCATAATGGCTTTGTTGCTGGACTCCCATGTAGTCGACCGGGGTTCCAGTCCCAGGCCCAGTGGCTTAAACCCATGCTGGGCGCGTGTGCGTGCATGCCCAAGATTCCGAGAGGAGAATGGAGGAGAAGGGATTGCAGTGTGACCATCCCCACTGGTGGGTGATTTCTCGCTTTCTGTCTCTCTGTCTCTGTCTTTCTGGCGAGTTCTCGTGCCCTATAGCAAAAACCTCTCAAAAAAAAAAAAAATGTGAAACAATTTTTGACAAAGCTGTGACAAGGAGAAACGAGATCAAATTTCAAAGTGACATAATTCAAGATAAAATGCCAAATAAAAGAAAAGCAAACATTAAATGTTAAATTACATATTCTGTGGCAAGCAGGTACATGAGTACTTATTTTATTTTTATTTTAATTTTATGGAATGTATGTGTTTATATACATGCATATAAGCACACACATGTTTTACATAAATGTTACACTGCTAATATATTTTTATATCTTTATGGTTCTAAATTATTTCACAGTTCATGGTTAAAATGAAAACATAAAAATATAAGGCTGGCATGGACTAATAATAGCAAGTGATTTGTTTTCTCTATCTTTAGTGACAATAATGACAATGACAGTAATGTAGTTTTTGCTACTAAAATTGCTGGGGGCAATGGAAAAGTTATTATTAGGGTCATTATACATTAATTTTCAAGCCAAATTTCTCATGAAAATTGCTTTTCAAACTAATCAACCAGAAAAGATAAAACATATTTTTTATGTGTAGGCATGTAAGTTTAAAAAAAATAATGTTAAAGTTTCCATTCAACTTAGTCCCATCTCCAGTCATTGTTCTCATTAGGAAAAAAAAAAAAAGCTACTTTTAAAAGCAAATCAAACTACATTAATTTTCTTCAAGAACATTTAGCCCCAGGTGTAAATTTGCCTCTTATCAAACTGACATACAGGAATATGAAATGCTTTTTGAGAAATGTAAAATTAAGCTATATTTAGGTTATGAAGCCTGAGGTATAGCAGAAAACCAGAGAAGTAAAGTCCACAAAATTATGTCTTTCTTAAAATGGCTGATTTCTTCCTTCTTCCTTCACACTAACATTTTACTTTTCCTAGAATCCATTATCATAAATCAAGAATTTGTAAAATGCTTATACATCCTTTCTTTATTTTTCTTTCATCTTTTTTTTTTTTTTCTTTTTGAGAGAGAGAAATTACATGTGCTTGCCAGGGAGACAAAGATAGAGAGACAGAAAGTGAGAAATCACCCCCAGGGGTGTGTCCACGCTGCAGTCCCTTTTCCACTGTTCTCCTCTGGGATTCTTGGCATGCCTGCACATGTACCCACCATGAGTTTCAAGCCACCAGGCCTGGGACTCAAACCATGGTTGTCTACGTGGGGATCCAGTGCATTAACGACTATGCCATCTGCTGGTCCCTTATCCTTTCTTTTCTGATCCCTGAAATATAACAAGGAACCTTTAATTCTCACTACAGATCATCTCCTGATGTAGAACTAATTTTTTCCATCATGTGTAAAAATGCTCATGAATCGATATTCTTTGACATGTAGATGACTTTTTAGTATACTCACATCTGTCAGTCATTTTCTTTATTTTGTTTTCTACAGAAGTAAAGCATATTCAATTGCACATCCACTATTTGAGTTCCTCATTTACTTTTTTATTGTCCATGGTAAAACTACTTCCTTAAGTAGTTTTTTTTACCTTTTTTGGGTATTTTTTTAATAATTATTTTATTTAACTTTATTTATTTATTTATTTACTTAAGTTTAACCAGATAGGGACAGACCAAAAGTGTGCATGCGCAAGAGAGAAAGAGTGAGAAAGCAAGCCGCCAGGTCCAGGACTCGAACCGCAGTCGGTCATGTGTGAGTTCAGCGCCCTTAACCACCACACCACCTCCTAGTCCCAAAACTACTTGTATCTTAAGTGAAAGAAAGTAATATATATTAATGAGATTTGTATCTTTCCTCTTTCAAAGGCTATCTTTTATTTGCATGCATTTTAATAAGAAGAAAATTTTTATAACATAATAGTATACTATTCGAAGTCAGATAATACTTGAGTAATATATATGATTTATGGTAATGAAGTAATAGTTTATTCCCAGTACATATTGATTGGAATTAATCCTATTTAAAATGTAAAATTTATTAATAAATATAATTTTATTTTCACTATTTAACTCTTTAATATCTGCCTCTTTAACTATGCCTTACATCTTTCTGGTGCAGAGTGTTTTTACTTTAGATCAGACAAATGAATAATGATAAATACGTTAGTTTCTTTATTCTCTTTTTTTTAAAGAATTCTTTATTTTATTTATTCATTTCTTTTAATTTAACCAAAGAGAGACACACATAGAGAGAGAGAGAAAGAGAAAAAGTGAGAAATCAAACCACCAGGCCCAGGACTTGAACCATGGTCAGTCATGTGGGAGTTCCAACGCTTTAACCACCACGCCACCTGCCTGTCCCATTTCTTTATTCTCAACTGGTTTAAACTAATTCTCATTTAGAAACAAATTGTGATGTTTCAGTAAATAGTAATATAAAGGGAAGTTGATAAAAAGGTAAATCTATTGGAATTATTCATTTATTTGTAACACTTATTTACTTATATATTTATATTTGTAGCTTGTGTATTTATTAATATAGTTATATTTGTCTTAGGCAAAAAGATCTGTCTAAACATAACAAAAGAGTTAAGTTTCTTATTAAAAATAAATTGGCGCAGTTGGCACAATGGCTACCTTGCTAGACTCCTCTGTAGTCAATCGCAGTTTAAGTCCCAGACCCAATGGCTTAAACTTATGCTGGGTATGTGTGCGTGCGTGCCTAAGATCTCTAGAGGAGAAGGGATTGCAGTGTGGCCATCGCCCCTGGGGGGGCGGTGATTTCTTGCTTTCTGTCTCTCTGTCTTTTTGCCGAGTGCACGCACCCTATAGCAAAAACCTCTCCTAAATAAATAAATAATTAATTAAATAGTGGGCCAGCCTTTGGCATTGTGATTAAAGGAACTAGATTTCCCATGGCCTACGACACAGTGTGATTCCCAGTGGCTTGTGACACACTCCTGACATATGTGCACATATGCTTCAAATCCCAATGTGAAGGAGAAATGAGGGAGAAGGGATTGCAGCGTAACCATTCCCACAGGGTGCCTTCTCATTTTCTGTTCCCCTTTCTCTCTGTGTCTCTCTCTGGTGCATGCACAGGCCTTCCCACAAAATTTTAACATGTGAAAATATATTTAACTTTACTAGTAATCAAACACCAATTTTAAGCAATATGATCTTTTCTATTACTGAATTTTTGAAAATTGTCAGCTTTGATAAGCCCATATTAGATTAAGATAGAAGAAAAAAATTATTTTGAAGGCCAACGTGAAAATGTAAACAGTTTCTGTATTTATCGTGATATATTGTGTAAGACTTGAATACCTTGACTTAGCTATCCCTCTAATAGAAATTAATATTAGGGAAATAATTGTGTAAGTCAGCCAGTAAGTATTTATTATTTTTTATATTGTGTAATGATGAAAAACTGAAATCTGCCTAAAAATCTGTAAGTACAATTATAAATAAATAAAGTACACTTATATAACAGCATCTTAGGCAGCCACTAAAATGATCATTTAAATTAACATAGAAACAATACATATTTTTTTTTGGAGAGGTTTTTGCTATAGGACGCGTGCGCTCGCCAGCCAGACAGAGAGAGACAGAGAGACAGAAAGCGAGAAATCACCCCTCAGGAGGGATGGCCACGCTGCAATCCCTTACCCTCCATTATCCTCTCAGGATCTTGGGCATGCACCCACACGTGCCCAGCGTGAGTTTAAGCCACCAGGTCCGGGACTCGAACTGCGGTCGAATATGTGGGAGTCCAGCGACATAGCCGTTACGCTAACTGCTGGCCCCAATACATATTATTCACTGAATGAAGTAGGGTTTATAACTACAAGGCCATGGCTAATTAACTGTTGATATTACATTTGCAAGATTCTATGTGTAGCTTCATATAGGGAAAGTTTACTAAAATATTAGCAATTATATTCTTTGTGTAGTGGGATCTCAATACATGTTATTATTGCTTTTTAAATTTTATTTACTGTGTCTAGAAAAATTTAGTTGGGAATTTCACTGATTCTTAATCTATTGTATCAGCTCCACACTCCTGTATTCTGCTCTTAGATGTTAGAGTTGGGACTTCGGAAACAGTATTTCTCTTGGCACTAGTTTCCAGTGGTTTCCCAATACCACTAACTGACCTTCACTGTTGCCCTCTGTGAAAGCTAGAGATTATCCCTTCCTCACACCCCTGAGCCCTTGCTCCTTAGGGATTGCCTCAGGGTTGGTATCCACCTCCTACATTGCAATAGTTGTGTTACCCACTTGTCATCTTTGGTCTTTTTCTTCACCCAATTATTTCTACATAACTCCTTACATGAAATTCTACTTATTATAACTGATGTGGGTGTTCTCTGTTTTTCCATCTAGACATTGAACATTTTTTTTTAAAAAAATTAAGAGATAAAAGAACTAATTATGTTTACCATCAAAGTAAAGAAGCTATTTTATTTTGAAAAAGTATCAATCAATGTGGTTCTAAAGTGATATCATAAGAGAAATGTTCTAAAAAGGCTGAATTAAGCACAAAATCTGGCAGTGACTATTGGTGCCTAACTCCATCATCGCACTTAACAAATTGTATAAGCGTTACCCGTTTACTGCAGTGACTGATGCCCCTCTTGATCTTTCTTCATGCTCCCTGTCTTGGACACACCTTGGATGTGCATGGGAAGACACATTTTGTCTGATATGTAAGATGATTTTTTTTTTTAAGAGAGAGACTTTTTTGCGATAGGGTGCATGTGCTCGCCAGCCAGACAGAAAAAGACGGACAAACACAAAGTGAGAAATCACCTCCTCAGGTAGGATGGCCACACAGCAATCCCTTTTCCTCCATTCTCCTCTCCTTGTCCATGCAAGCACACGTGCCCGCCCAGCATGAGTGTTAAGCTGCCACCAGGTCCAGGACTTGAACCACCATCAACTACATGGAAATCCAGCAACATAACCATTACACCATCTTTTGGTCCCTCTAAGATGATTTTTAAATAGTTTCTGCGATGTTTTAAACTCAATTTGGAGAAAAGATATGAGTAAAAAGAATAGTAATTGGAAAAAAGGTGAGGAATTAAAACAGAATATACTGCCTTTGGTGCAGAGTAAGATGGTAGGAATGAAAAGGTATTTTCAAATTGAATGAGCCAGTGCCACTATTCACTGAGAAAGAAGTTAAAGAGTGGTGAGTTGCTTTTGGGAACTATTAAGTGGTGGAGGTATCTATGCATGTTTTTGAATTAAATATAACCTTAGGTTCTTTTAGGAAGTAAATATACATAATAAAATCAAAGTATAATAAAATAAAACATATCTATATATTTATTACACAGTAGTCATTTCCATAATTTGTTCTGTATTATGTCCATATATGTGTATAGTTTTATTGTCCAATTTCAGCAAGTTACATCATGACTTGCTTTTTACAAATCTGTGTGATATCATACACATCAACTAACAAAATTTTCAATACTTTTTATTAACTCAATATTTTTGATTTATCTATGGTCACTTCCTATAATTATCACTGAGGATTAAATAATAGGCAGAATAGGAAGTGATCTCTGCTTTACAGAACTGAGAACTGAATAGGAGAAATAGAGATTATGTTGTATGTAGTGATTTAATCTGATAATTAACATGCATGAAATCCTGTAGGAAATTATAGAACATGGTGAAATATTGATCCCTGCAATCTGAAATGAGGCAAAAATGCCATAACCAATACTTATTTTCCATGACATACTGGAAGTCTTCACTTGTACAATAAGAAAAAGAAGATAAATACATGCAAATTGCAAAAAAATAATATTGTTATTATTTGCCACTGAAATCATTATATACCTTGAAAATCCAAAACAATGTACAAATAAATTGTTAGACTTCTTATCCTAATGGTGGATTTAGTATGATAATTAGTAATTAGATATAAAAGAAAAATCCAAAAATCTGTTGAATGTGTACATACCAGCAGGAATTAACTGTTAAATAAAATTTAAAGTAGCACTTACAATACCTTTAAGTATTAAATATATAAGAATAAATCTAGCGAAAGGTATTATGATAATTGCAGTGAAACAAAAAGAATCAGAGTAAATTAGTAAACCTCTAGTGGGAAATATATCATGTTTATGGATTGTAGGAAAATACTTTAAGATATCTACTTTCCTCAATAATTTTTAAATTTGTGAGAAAATAAATGAAACGCAAATACAATTTTTAGTTTAAATTAACAAGCAGAATCTAAATTTGTACAACATATGTAAATAACTGTAAAGGACTGAAAATAATGACTAAAGTTGAAGAAGATGGAGGAGAAGAAGAAGACGGACTTATGTTATGAAATAGACATTATGAAGCCAGAGTAACTGAGGCAATGTGGCATTGGCGTAAAGGTGGAAAGTTACAGTAAAGTCTAGTGACATATACACACGTATATGCACGTGGACAATCACTTGATTTACGACATGGTGAAAATTCAGTAGAGGGATTCTGTATTCTTATCAAGGAAATAGAAATAAACACCTACTTATTGGGTTATTATGAAGCTTGAGATAATCAGTGTAAGGTTCCAATCTAGTGCTCAGTTCATCTTAGAGCTCAGAAGATACTAACTACCCACTTATTATGTCTGATAAACTACTCCAGTCATATAATCACTGTCTGCCTTTTTATCGGAAATAACCTCTTCTAAATAATTTTATTTATTTATGAAATATAGCCAACATGTCCTGCATCTTGATTCACAGATATTCTTTCCAATTCTATTAATAATTAATTTTCTATGATTTCAAGTTCAGTGTCTCACTCTTTTCCCCCTTAGCACTTTTCTCTGTACCTAAAATTGCTTCATGAACTGTATAAGTACTCTTCCTTTCTTTGAATACTTTTGTATTCTGTGGCTTAACTAAATCTTTATTTCTTTTAGGCTATCCTAGACAAACCATTTTGATAGACTCTTCTCAATACCTAATAAAACTTCTCTAACTGTCGGGGTCACAGAGATTGCTTTATAAATTCCCTTGTTAGAATCCAAAATAATCTTCCTAGAGACCCATAATTTGAATAAGACTTTCTAAAAGAAGTGGTCAGCTCCAGGTGACTAAAATGCTATTTTTAAAAGGACTGGAAATATGCAAATATATTTTTAAAAATTGACAAAATAAATTTCAGTTGCAATTTTACATAAAAGTGTTATTTCTAACAATGGCTTACAAATTAATGAAAAACTACACTTTTGTAAAAGCTTGTAAAAGTTTTGCACACTGGTCAGACCTTTCTTTGTCACAGTGCTCTTTTGATGACAGATAAGTTAACAAATGTACACTATTGTGAACAATTTGAGATAGTGCAAAAAAGTGTTTTTGATTTGTTTTTCTCTTATAAACAAAAGTTTATCATTTATAAATTTTTTTTTGTCTCATGCCCACCTTCTACCGGCCACTCTTTATCAACTACTTTCCCTTGTTACTGCCACTAGCACACACACGAATCCTCTCCACCATCTCATCTCCAGATCTCGTGTTTGCCTTTTTTTGACTTTTACTGAGCTGAATTAGATTTTTCCATGTATATAGAATAAACACTAAAATATCCTGCATAATGACCCAAGCCAATCTTTTCTGCTCTTCCTATAGTTCTTTGGAGTAATATTTTTCCTCTGATTTAAAACATTTTATCATATATAATACACAAAATGTCCACATAAGAGGACAGTCTGATCGAATATAAGAACAGCAATTCTACTTGCTGCTATGGCCACTTCAATCCATAGAAATGTACAAAAGTGCTACTTAAAGCCCATTTTCTGTAAACATGAAGACCAGATCATCAGAACTGATAACTGTACCAAAAACCAGTTCATAAGCAAAATGCTTTATTTTCATTCCCTGATTTCCATGACAACTGAACTGGTACACATATTGATTTATCCATTTCTCTTACCTAGATGCCTATAAAAATCAAATCATCTTCAAATTGGATTTAGATCCATCTTGAGATTAGTATGCTGCACCTAAGTAAATAGCTTTTACCCTTTCAACACATGTATATAACTTGAAGTTTTATTTTAAATGACCACGTCTAGAAACGGTGAACTTGAAAATCAGATAGCATTGTGAAGCACACATTATTTCAAGCAAGTCTTTCAATTCACAGCGTACAGGATAGTTAATGCATCCAATTGATTTCTATTTTCCTCTAACAAAATTACTATTTTGCTTTACTACCCACTGAGACAGGAAAACAAGTTGAACAGAACATATTTAAAGCACGTTCTGTTTTTACTAACAATATCACATAAAGCACACTGCTGAAAATTAGCCTTTGTATCAAAATTTGCTGTTCATTTAATTTGTATACTGGTATGCCAATAATAAGACCATTTTTCAGAAGTATAGTTTGGTAAACAAACAACTATATTTCATTTTGTATAAATTGTGCAAATTATTCCATTTTCTAAAAATAATCAAGACAATATTAATTAATTATTTTAAAAATATGAGTAAATAATGTTGACCATGCACTAAAAAACTATGACTAACAAAACTATTTATATTCATTTGTCATTATATTTGCAGTAATGAGGTTTATAAGTTGATTAATTCTTTAGCTGATAGCATTAAATAAATAATTTATGATCCCAGGTCTTCTGTTTAAGGTTCTAGTAAATGTTTTTATGTTTATTTTTATTTTTTTTCTCTTTTTTTTTTTTTTTTTGGAGAGGTTTTTGCTATAGGGCGCGTGCGCTCGCCAGACAGACAGAGAGAGACAGAGAGATAGAAAGCAGGAAATCACCCCCCAGGGGGGATGGCCACGCCGCAATCCCTTCTCCTCCATTCTCCTCTCGGGATCTTGGGCACGCACGCACACGCGCCCGGCGTGAGTTTAAGCCGCCGGGTCCGGGACTCGAACCGCGGTCGACTACGTGGGAGTCCAGCGACATAGCCATTACGCTAACTGCTGGTCCCTTTTCTCTTTTTTTTATTTGCTATAGGGCGCATGGGCTTGCCAGACAGAGAGAGACAGAGAGACAGAAAGCGAGAAATCACCCCCCAGGGGGGATGGCCACACCGCAATCCCTTCTCCTCCATTCTCCTCTCGGGATCTTGGGCACGCACGCACATGCGCCCGGTGTGAGTTTTGAGCCACCAAGTCCGGGACGCAAACCGCGGTGGACTACATGGGAGTCCAGCGACATAGCCATTACGCTAACTGCTGGTCCCAATGTTTTTATTTTTTTTGTAAACTGCATCACTGTATAATAAAATATCTACTTAAGTGTATTTGAGTATTTTACTGAAAATGTGTAGCATTTGCTGTCTGTGCCTACATTTCCAAAGTGTGATAAGTAGTAGACTCCTTTCCATTTAATTTTTATTGCTATTTACTTTATAATTTGTCCATAAATTCAAACTTGGGGACTCATTTTCTGTGTCTATAGAGCCTTACCTCCTGTCTCATGATCAACTTGCCTTCTGTGGTGGGTACCATGCCATCAAGAACTGGCTTATTGCTTTCTCAAAATGATTGTCATCACAAAGAACAGCAGGAACAAGGTGTTGCTGTGTCATGATCTCCCTGCCTCAGTTTCCTGAATAACAGGCAGCAGTTGCTCGGAGCATAGTTACCACCATGGTGGAAACTCTACATGCTTTTAAATCAGCTCTGTTGATACAACAAAATGGAGCATATGATTTAGTAATTTTTTTTTTTTTAGAGGTTTTTTTTTTTTGCTACAGGGCGCATGCACTTGCCAGAGAGACAGAGAGACAGAAAGGGTGACCATGCCACAATCCCTTCTCCTCCATTCTCCTCTCGGCACACATGCCCGGCGTGAGTTTAAGCCACTGGGTCCAGGACTTGAACTGCGGTCGAACACAGGAGAATTCAGCGACATAGCCCTTACACTAACTGTTGGTCCCTGATTTAGTAATTTCTTGACAATCATCATGTAGGCAATTTAACTGCATTCTATTTCACATTCAAATTTCATCACTTAAGTCATCCTGTTTTGGCCTGCGATAACAACTATCATAGTTCTAAATGGGGGAGAGAGGCATCTCTTTACCTTTTGCTTAATGCATAGCTGCTGATTCTGCTAGTTGGAGAGTCTATGGTTGGAAGGGCAAATTGAGAGTGTTTCTTGCATGTTTAGATTCAGAGCTTCAACTCTAGATTTGTCCTTTGACTGTGGTCTTGCTTAAATGAGAATGACTAAGGTAGAAATGTTAAAAAGGATTGTATATTCTGTATCAGAATTCTGTACTAATAGCTGTATATTAAATTTAGTATTTATATAACTGAATTTTACTAATATCTTGAGCTGTGTGTTTATTGAGAATTCAGGCATATGCTACCATAGGCTCTGATGATGAAATCGTACAAGGACAAAACTATTTTCTCCCCATTTTGTTAGTTGCAATTACATATTAGAGAATTGCTAAACTACTAGTGAACAAGAGTTGCTCTATAACCTGTTAGCTGAAATTTATATTAAAGAATAAGTTAACCTTAATATGTCACTGAAATATAACAGAATATTGAACTTGATATAGTATAGTGATTGGCACTAAAAAGATGTCTTTTGTTGAAGCCTCCTTTAGACCAGTTTCAGGGACAATGCCACAGTTGTGAGAACAATGGATTGCCATGAACAGTTTCACGTGAACTCTGGGCACTCCGTGAAAACCCAGAAGTGTAAGGAATGATGCCAGGTAATTTTTCGAGAGAATGCATTGTTGCTAAGAAGATGTACTTTTTCTTATAATTTAAAGTTTGGAGGCTACTGGGACAGAATGAGAATGAAGTAACCCTGTTCAAATTAGAAAAAAGAACAGAATGTAACAGAGATGAGCATTTTATTTTCCCCAACTCAAGATGATGGTACTTTTTTTGGAGAGATTTTTTTTTTTTTCTATATGGCATATGCACTTGCCAGAAAGACAGAGAGAGACAGAGAGACAGAAAGCAAGAAATCACCTCCTGGGGGGATGGCCACGACCACAATCCCTTTTCCTCCGTTCTCCTCTCAGGATCTTGGGCACACACACATGCGCCCGGTGTGAGTTTTAAGCCACTGGGTCCGGGACTTGAACCGCGGTCAACTACATGGGAGTTCAGCGGAGACCCATTTCCTAAGAGTGCAAGGACAAAGGAAAATATCTTCAGAGCACTATCATACTTGATATCAGAAAGAAGATTAAGGGAGCAGATGGTGGTGTGGTGGTGAAATGCAGCATTCTGGGAGGTTGACCCACATGGGAAGGTTCTGGGTTTGCATCTGGAGACTACCTTGAGTACAATGGTCACTGACTTGCCCCTGACCTGGAACTGGTTCAGGCTGGAAGTGGATAACAATATCAAGATCCAGTTGAGGGTTCGGTCTTTCTATCTTTCTGTCACTCACTGATGGAAGAAATTAAAAAATGGACATTGATATCAAAAGGTTAAAGTAGTCATAAAATTCTTAAAACGAAACTGGTCTATATGTAACAAAATTTGATAGAAACCTTGTAAAAGCTATTCAAATATAGGAAGGAAATTAAACTCCTCAGTCTCTCATTGATATTTTAAAATCAAATATTAGAAAAATAAATAGCATAAAGGGAAAGTAATTAACAATCAATAAATTAGTATCATCTTCAACATTCTAAACTAACTTCTATTCACACTTTTACAGGAATATTGAATACATACTACATAGATAAATATACATACTATCATTTTTACCTCTTGTTACTTCTGGTAATTCTGAATTTCAAAGAGATTTCATGGCTGCCTTTAGTTTAGTAAAACATAAAACTATTAAGTAAAAAAAAAAAAAAAAAGATTTTGGTCTCTCTCAAAAAGTCCAGAGGGAGGCAAAAAGGACAGGACTACAGCAAAAGACCTAGTCTTCCAAGAACATATTCGGGGGATAAGAGAAATGAAGATTTTCTGCTGAGAATTAATCCTGGAGAGGCAAAAAGGGAAGAATTTCAGAAGAAGACTGAGTCCTCTATGGAAGCTGAGTACTAGTGCTTTCAGGGAAAAAGAAATGAAGATTTTCTGCTGAGAATTCACCCTAGAGAGGCAAAAAAAGGCAGGCCTTCAGAAGAATAGTGAATCCTCCATGGCAGCTCAGAACTAGTGCTTTCAGGGAATAAGAGAAATGAGTATTTCTTGCTGAGAATCCACTCTGGTAGAGCCCCCTGGAAAAATATGGAACAGTAAAGAGTTTGCAGATCACCTCCTTTGGCACACCTGTGAATGCTCAGATTGAACTTCTAGAAATTAGGAAGAAATGAATAACCCATCAGATGACTAGGAATCACTGCAGAGGCACAAAAATATGAGAAATCAAGAAAACACCCCTCCCCAACAAGGGAAGAGAATAACTCCCCTACATCCACAGATAGTACCATGGGACTCATGGAAATGGCTGATAAGTAATTTAGAATATTCGTAGTGACAGAGCTAGCAGAGATGGGAGAGAAGAGAGACAATGGACTCCAGAAGAGGCTTAGAGAAAGGAGCTGACCAGTTCCAGGAGATGAGGAAGTTCTTGCAAGATCTGAAAAAGGAAATACACATTAAAAAAGAATCAAATGGAACTGTTAGAGATAAAGGCTATTCTAAAGGAAGTCAAAACCCCCTTTGAAAGTTTTAAAAACATAATAGATAATACAGAAAATTGAATCTCAGATGTAGAAGACAGACACGCTGGACTAGAAAAATCCATCACGAAGACTGAGAAAATAGCCCCAAAAATCAGAATAATATACGAGAAATACTAGATACCACCAAACGTCCAAACATATGGATTATCAGTATCCCAGAAGGTGAAGAAACTAATAAGGGCATTGATAATCTATTCCATGAAATCCTGGAAGAAAACTTTCCAAATCTAGAGAGGCGTTCAAAGATCTGTACTCCAGAAATATATAGGACCCCAAATAGAATTAACTCCAGAAGATCTTATCCAAGACACATTATAACCAGATTGACCAAAATCACAAAGACAGAATACTAAGATTAGCAAGAGAGAAACATCAAGTTACCTACATAAGATATTCCATCAGGCTAACAGCGGACCTCTCATTGAAAACAATGCAAGCAAGGAAAGAATGGGAAAATATACTCAAAGTATTGAGTGAAAAACAATTCAACCAAGAATACTGTATCTGACAAGATTATCTTTCACATGGGAAGAGAAGACAAGAATAGTCTTAGATAAACAAAGCCTGAAAGAACCAGACCAGCTCTCCAAGAAATTCTGAAGAGAGTGCTATTTCAGGAAAACTGAAGTCAAACACAGAAATAAGAGTTTAAAAACAACTAAGAAAATGGCCAGCGTAATGAAAGAGACAAGTCTAGAGTTGAACGTTATCTTCCAGAATTTAAACAAAAATTTCAGACCACAACAGAAGATAAAGTACATTAGTCTGAATTGGTAAAATAGATTTTATGACTTTTGACTAAAACATTATTGATCTTCTTCCATGCTTTGTTTTCTGGAGTTAAGGATTTTTGTCTCCCTTGAATAGTCAAGAGGTTCATATTCTTACTATTTGAACAGAATCCTAACCTGTTTTCTGGCTTTAAGTCTTAAGCAAAGTTCTCTTAATATTTTTTTATTTTGATTTATTAAAGCTAAAACTATGTTTCTTGAAATGAAAAAAAAAGTATTTAAAAATACCTATTTAGTGACCATAGTAAACTATATAGTCTCAGCTAGTTGCTACTTTATAGTATATTCATTTTACTCACAGAATTTCATGCCTAAAGTCAAGATGTGTTCACAGATATGTATATATCAGCTGAACTTGCCATTGAAAGTAGTTAGATTAATTAAGATATGTTGTGAATCAACAAAACATTGTTTCCTGAGAAATGGGCTTTATATAAAGGTTTTAAAATATCCCATGGAACCCTTTAAAGGAGCTATGCTTATCTGGGGAAACAGATTATTTCAGTTCATGAGTCTTTGCTGTACATATGCAGAGTCCTGTGAAGCTCACTGTGGTGATGGAAGTGTGTGTCTTCAAATGAAATGAAATATTGAAAGGAGAGGACCAGCAGTTGACGTAATGGCTATGTCGCTGGACTCCCACATAGTCGACCGTGGTTCGAGTCCCAGACCCGGTGGCTTAAACTCACGCTGGGCGTGTGTGCGTGCAAGCCCAAGATCCTGAGAGAAGAATGGAAGAGAGGGGATTGCGGCGTGGCCATCCCCCCTGGGGGTGATTTCTCGCTTTCTGTCTCTCTGTCTCTCTCTGTCTGTTTGGCGAGCACACACGCCCTATGGCAAAAACCTCTGAAAAAAAAAAATCGAAAGGAAATATCTCCTCTTTCCTAAAAAAAATAATAAAATAAAAAATCCAGAGTTTGTGTTCTAAACAATGCATTATTTTAATGGTTCTCTTTATCATTGTTACAATTAGTATTATACAAACTCATATATTCTCACTAAAATTCTGTAAGACTTAGATTTTAAAAAAATAGATTTACTTAGATCCATTTTAGATAGGATGAAGCTATCATAGAGAGGTTAACCAATTTCATAGATGTTCTTGGGGCACCAGATAGTTCAGTAATTCAGTTATCAAGGCCAGTATCTTTTCCTTATTCCATTCTATTTTGGGTGATTACTTTTTATATCTTTTTATATTATATTACTTTTTATACTTTATTATATATTACTTTTTATATCTTTGTTACCTGAATTTTCTTTTCCTTAGTTGAAGATAAAAAGCTGATCTGAGGCATATAGTTATATGTATATACAAATAGGAACATACACATTTCTGCTTTTGAATATTTAACACATCATGACAAGGCATTTAGTTCTTTGGAGAACATTTAATATTTTGTGTTGCTAGATTAAAATACACACTGTTTTCTTTGTCTTTAATTTATTGTAGGGTGCATGCTACTGCTAGAGAGGGATAGAGAAAATGTGAGACACCCTTCAGTGCAAATGGCACACAGCAGTCTCTTCTCCTCCATTCTCCAGTCAAGATTTTTGGGCACATACATCCAGGGTGTTTTTCTTTCTTTTTTTTGTGAATTTTTTCTTTATTATTATTATTATCATTTATACATTCAATAGCTAAACATCATTTAGATTTTAAAGAGGTTTTACCCGGCATGATATACATCTCAGTTGAGAATACTATACACATCCTCATCAACAGATCATAAACCATATCTATGTCCAGGGTGTTTTTCAAGCTGCCAGATCTAGGATTCAAACCGTGCAGTCAGCCATGTGGGATCTAGCCACTTTAGCCAGCAGACTACCTGCTGGTTCAAAACTCATACACTAGGGACCAGCAGTTAGTGTAATGGTTATGTCTCTGGACTCCCATGTAGTTGACCGCGGTTTGAGTCCTGGACCAGCAGCTTAAACTCACACTGGGCATGTGTGTGTGCATGCCCAAGATCCTGAGAGGAGAATGGAGAAGGGATTACAGCATAGCCATCACCCCTGGGAGGTGATTTCTCGCTTTCTGTCTCTCTTTCTTTCTGGCAAGCACACTCACCCTATAGCAAAAACCTCTCAAAAAGAGAAAAAAATAAACAAAACAAAACTAATGCACTCATACATATGTATCTTTACTGAACTTTCTTTACTGTCTCACTAATTATTTAGGTACCATTATATCAATCTACCTACAATGAAATAGCAGAGAAATAGTAATGCATATGGATAGAAATGACTCTGGAGCCTTGCTGTAGCATGCTTTTTCTGTCTCTGAAGCTGTACCTTCTTTTTTTATTTTTTTTTTTTTTATTTTTTTTGTTTTTTTTGTTTTACCATAAGGCATATGTGCTCACCAGAAGGAGACAGAGAGAAAGTGAGAAATCACCCTACTCCCAGGGGATGGCCATGCCACAATCCCTTCTTCTCCATTCTCTTCTTGGTATTTTAGGCACACGCATACACATGCCTGGTGTGATTTTCAAGGTGCCAGGTCTGGGACTCCAACTGCCATAAACCAAGTGGGAATCCAGTATCTTAATCACTATGCCATGTGCTGGCCAGTAAAACTGTAACTTCTTCATATTTGTGTTTTTCTCTTCAACATCTTGCTTTCACTGTGAAATCCAGATACATGCTTTTTATCACCATTTTTTTAAAAAAATCACTTAGATCAAACATTCATGAGTTAGGTAATTCTGACTTAGGTTGGTGGGTCCTCAACTGAGTTTCGCCATACAGTACAGAGCTAGTACCTGTTTCTGTTCTAATGCTCTTCGTGCAGACATAGAGGATGTCATAGTGGGTCATCTCAAGCCACCCTTTTCTTTTTTTTTTTTTTTTTCGAGAGGTTTTCGCTATAGGGCTCATGCACTCACCAGACAGACAGAGAGAGACAGAGAGACAGAAAGCGGGAAATCACCCCACAAAGGGGATGGTCACGCCGCAATCCCTTCTCCTCCATTCTCCTCTCGGGATCTTGGGCATGCACGCACACGTGCCCAGTGTGAGTTTTAAGCCACCGGGTCCGGGACGCGAACCACGGTCGACTACGTGGGAGTCCAGCGACATAGCCATTACGCTAACTGCTGGTTCCCTCAGGACACCCTTTTCTAAAAGATTTTCTACTTTCATTTTTATTGCCCTAATTAGTTTTCTCCATTGTGCCTGCTATCATTTGAAGTTTTTCTGTTTTATCACCTATTCATTATCTTTTTTGCCTAAAACATCAGGTCGCTGAGATTTGAAATCAGTCTGTAGTTTATTCTTTTATCTCCAGTAGCTGGAAAAATGCTTAGAACCTAGTAAATACTTAATAAACATGAAAGAATCTTATTTGGTTCTCTTATTCCATACCTCTTCCATCTCTATTCATCACCTCCACTCTGGTTTGTTCTCTGGAGTGACAGTTTCTTTTGTCTCTGTAATGCAAGTGAGCATTCTTCTCTTTGGAAGAGCTGAGTTTAAGCACTAGTCAAGACACTCTTCTAAACAAAACTGGCAGCCATCTTAAAAAGACTTGAAATCCATCTGCTTAATTTTGATAGTCTATATACATACAAGCATATTTCTGTGTGTAAGTAAATTTATGCTGCACATGTTTCTCAAACAGAAGTAATCTATCAGCATGTCAATGTTACTAAAATACTAATAAGGTATATTTAAAATAGAATCTGGTTATATAGCAAATTGTGTTAACAGAATTTATTTTGAAGGCATAGGGAGAAAATAATTTGATTAAAGACAAAGAATCCAGCAATGAGTTGGTATGGTAAAAACAGATTAATGAATTACTATAAAGCACTCTAGTTAATCTGAAATCCACAATATAGATACTCACTCCAGAGAACTTTGTAGTGAACTAAGAGAGGCATTCTATGTTTATATTTCCAATTCCAGATATTTTTCCAATAACTTAGACTTCATAGAGCAATTACTAAAGAAAAAGAACTTGTTCATATATGATAGAAATATTTCTGTATCTATGGAGTAAGACAAATAAATAGTTTTAAAAAAATAGTTTGCAGGGAATTTTTGGAAAATATTGAAAATTGAAGACTTACAAAGAAATAAAAAATGAAAAAAAATGAAGACCAAAAAGCTCTACTCAGGATTATGAATTGCTCAACAGGAAATATGACAAATTTGGAATTTCTGCTAAAACAGAGGGAACCCAAGATGAACAAATAGAAATTATTTCCTTATGCTGGTGCAAAAATCATATTACAAAACAGAGAAAGAAAAAATACATATGTATGTGTGTGTGTGTGTGTGTGTGTGTGTGTGTATAAATAAATATATGTAAAATGTGAGTCATTGACTCCAAACTGACAGTACATCTAAAGTAGTCTTGGGCAGAGATAACTAAACTGCTTTCCCTAGCTGTGTTTCTGATGAAAGGTTTTGGGAAAATCTATCAACTCATGCTGACTTCTGCTAACTCAGATGTGAAAGATTTGATATGACCCAAAGAAATTTCCAGTCAGAAACTAAAACAGTGGATAGAATAGATGGTGTCTTCAAGATATTCATTATTGGGAGAATGTGACATTGAAAGAGAATAAACTACTAAAAGGATTAGAAGACCGTATAGATAATACATTCATTTTTTTTTTTTTGAGTGATGAGTTCTAATAAAGAGATGACTTTTTTTAAAAAAACAATAGTTGAATATTGTAAAGACTGGAAAGAATTCATTCAAAAAATGGCTAAAAATTGAATACTAGAAAAAATACAGATTAATTCAAAGATGGTTAGGTAAGTGATAAAACAAAGCAAGAAAAAAAAAAACCCTATAAAATATTGAGTAAAAAGTGGGTAATTATCTTTTAATAGAATTATAAAATAAATATAGTGAGATGTATAAAGTGAGAAAAATTTAAAAATAGATTTTGATGACTAGTTTTGCACCACATAAATCAAGATATAAACTTATTACCTGCGATTTTGTGACCGTGTGCACGTGACCCTTTCAAGTCAATACTTAATACCCAAACAGAAAAATAGTGACTTCAATTATCATCAGTTGGAGATGCCTGATTTGGAATTCTATACAAATGGAATCAGAATATGTAATGTAGTACATGACTTCTTTTCACTGAATTATTTTAATGAGATTTATCCTATTTTTATTTATTTATTTATTTATTTGTTTGTTTGTTTGCTAGATTTTCACTATAGGGTGTGTGCTCACCAAAAAGAGAGCTGGAGAAAGAGAAAGTGAGAAATCACCCTCCATGTGGATGGCCACACCACAATCCCTTCTCTTCTTGGGATTTTGGGCAAACACAAACACACACACACACACACACACACACACACACACACACAGAGTGAGTTTCAAGCCACTGGGTTGGGGACTCAAACTGCAATCAGTCATGTGGGAGTCTGACACCTTAATCACTTTGCCACCTAGTGGCCCTGAGGTTTCTACATATTTAAGTGTGTCAATAACTCATTCTTTGTCATTGATGTATACAAACATTGTGGCAGTATATCTCAGTTTATTTATTCATTGCCTTACAGATAGAAATCACAGGTGTTTTAAACTTGGGCTATTTTGAAAAGGCTACTGTGAGTGTTCTTACACATGTATTTTTGTGGACATTCAGGAGTATTAATCTGGCCTGGCTGCAATAGTGTAGATGATGGAAGTCTTGCTGCATGGTGCTGGAGACCACGTGGGAAGCCTCTGGGTTCAGGTCCTTGGTCCACCTCACACAGAGCATGCCAATGGGGTGCCGTGATCTTGGCTGCCTACAGGGCTGGGGGGAAGATCACAGTATTGAGGTCCTGTTGAAGTTTCCTGTCTCTCTCTGTTATTGCCTCTTTCAAAAAAAATTAACATATGAACTTAAAAAAAAAATCACTAACAAATCATGATGAGGAGACAGGGGACCCCGTAAGTGAGTATATACTACCAATCTGCTGAACTGTAAAGCCTAGTTCCTGTATTTTTCAGCTGAACGACCTTGGCAAGTTATGTAAGTGTTCTCTGCCTCAGTTTCTCCATCTGTGAAACTATGACTAAAACAAGGAACAATATATAAACATAAAAAAATGATGACAGAAAATGAATTAACCTATGATAGTTATTCAGGGCAACGTTTACCACACAGCTATTCCAAAGAAATGTGGAACAATAATGTTTGGAAAACAAATGTCAAAATGAGTTGATGTTAATGAAAATTACAATGACCATTGCAAGTCTTTTTAAAAAACAAAACAAAACAAAACAAAGCAAAACAAAAACTTCGTGACAATGGAAAGAGCTAGTTAATTCATTGGTACTTAATCCAGTAGGTCAGGCATCAAAGTGAAGATGTAAACAGCTGTTGTTAATTAAGAACCAGGGAGGCTGGTCAACTGGTATACAATTCTGTTCCAATTGGTCAAGTATTTTATTAGTCGTAGGTGAAGAGATACTGAGCGAGCAGCTGGCCATGCACAGTGACTTCACATTTCCAGGTTCTGACAAATTGCATTTTGGATATTGGACACATTTCAAATGCAAATATTTAGCAATTGCACACTCTGAATAACATAAAACAGGAAAGCAGCCAGATGACAATTTTTAGAGAGAGTAAATTGGATTCCAAAAAGTACTGACCAATGCAGACTTATTGAACGGCAATTAAATCCTGGATACCATGCCAGCCAGTAGATATAAAATGGTAAAGTAGACACTGTTATGTTTAAGAAAGTTACATTTTTTTTCTGCAAAAGAGCCAATAAACAGGTAAAAATATCATTAGTACTAAAATTTATCAGCTAAGATTATTAAATATATGTCTATTTTGAAAAGAAACAAAGCAAAATTTGAGAACTTCAAGAAGAATGTCACTCCAAACTTAGCTATCCATTTTTTTTTTTAATTTTGGTTTATGGATTCCATGGTCTTTACAGTGTCAAATGTTATTGTTATATCTTATTTACAAAGCACATATGGTTAATGTTATTAAAAAATGAAGATGCTGTATAGTAGAGACAATTGGTGGCCTTTTCAGGAAATCCCTGCTCCAAAGCTGATCACTTATAAAGTTTGGTCAGAAAATCCACATTTAAAATATGTGCAATCAAAAGTCCTGATACCTCCCTGAGTGCAACAGACATGAGTTTACAAAGAAAATTGGAAAACGTCAAAGAGAAATAGAAGCTTACTGAACGAGTCTATAAAGGCCTAGATGAATAATATTGAGCAAAAAATGAATAATGGAGACCTGATACCATGAGCTAATGGTTAAGGGAGTCAGATCCCACATGGCTCACTGTGTGGTTTGCATCCTGAGCCTGGCAGCTTGAGAAACACGCTAGGCACATGTGTGTGCAAACCCCAGATCCCAACAGGATGGAGAAATGGAGGATATATGTGACCATATATCCCATGGGGGAGGGTGCTTTCTCTTTCTCTTTCTCTCTATCTCTGTCTCTGTTTGGTGAGTGTATATGCCCTTTGGTTCATTTTTTAAAATAATAAATAATTAATAAGTAAATAATGGATTATAACCCAAAGTATAACATAAATGTACACATTCATACTTATATAGATTAGCTATTGAATACATCAATACATATAGTAAAATGACAAATTTTCCTTACAGGAAAAATAGCAATGTCTGAAGAATGTCACACTCCAGGAGATGGAACCTCAGTCTTCCACCCTGGAGATTGACTTGGACTTAGTGACCTGCCTTTGTATATCTGGAACACTGGAAATAGAAAGTTTACAGCAGAGAAACTTGGAAGAACATCACAAAGTGATCAAGTTTAACATCACAGTGAAGAGTCATGCAGACACCATGGACCTTCTGCTATGATGTAATGAGAAGCACATTCATCCCAGGGATTCTTTCTGAAAATTTAAAATTTCAGTCTCCTTATGAGAAAAACAGCAGACAAATCCAACTGAGTACCTGTCCAATATCTTTAAAATCCTGAAAGTCATAAAAAAAACAAGCATTAAAAAAAAAAAGAAAAAAAAAAGCTCACACTTCAGAAGAGACAACGAAGAAAGGATGACTATATGCAGTGTGACCTGGACCAGATCTTAGAACAGAATAACATGAGCCAGAACTGGTAAAACATGGATGAAGTCTGTAAGGTAGATGATAGACATGAACTAATGGAAATTTCCAGTTTTGACAACTGTACCATAACTGCATTAAACTTAGGGGACACTGAGTGAAAGGTACACAGGAATTTCCTATACTATCTTTACAATATTTCTATAAGTCTAAAATTATTTTGAACAATATGTTAAGTTTATTTAAAACAAAATTGTGGTGGTGTGGGGAGAGAGGAGTGTGTTTGGAAGCGTTACAGAGAAGGTAGAGCTTGAAAAGTAGCTAGCGATCTCAATTCAGTTACCATCTGTCCAGTCCCTTCCTCTGACTTGCCTGCAATCGCTGATCTCATCTGCGGTGTCACAAAGTTGGCCAGGTGTTTGACTACAGGTTCAAAAAAATCCAAATGTAATAGTTCTCTCTGAATTGTTGCTATTTTTACTCACCAGGTTTTATATAATTCAGAATTCCTCTATTCAAAGATTTATTTAGCCGATTATTTTTTAAGATGAAAATTGGCAGACCTTATAATTCTGTTGGTTAGCCCAAATTGTGCATTTACCTTGTTAAGCAATATGCTTTGATAAATTCAGCAGGCCAAACCATGTCTTCATGGCATTGACGACAGAGCTAGACTAATAAATTACAGCCATGCCTTTCCTGCAATTCCCAGACTTAGTACATTTATTTTGTTTTCCCTTCTGGCTCTGCACCATCTCACTCTGGCTGAAAACATGGTAGGTTTTGTTTGTTGGTTGGTTCCCCCCAAAAACAATTTAATGTGTGCTTCACAGATGTTTCCTTACATTGGCCTGAGGAGGTACAGATGTCTAACTCTGCCTATTTCCAACAGAAAGCAGAAGTTTCTGAATACTCTTTGGCTACTGTTTTTCTGCAAAATTCTTAGTTAATGCTTTTTGAAACCTAACCACATACCTTTAAGAATGAAAATATCTATCATAGTTGTTAAGAGGAAATTGAAGATGAAGGTTGAATTTTGGCCCACTCATTAATTCAATATGAAATAATATTGACAGTGTATTAGAAATAACCAGCATATTAGGTGTCAGAATTGAATATAAAAAAGAAACAGAAACTGTCTAATTGAGCACACAGCCTAGTTTAAAAAGTGAAAGTGAATAACTGATAAAATCATTACTTAATATGCTATATTTAAGTATTCTAAGTTCGCTATGGTGGCAGGAAAAAAAAAGTACCTCTATCGTAGGAAAAACAGCATAATCTTCATTGAGACTAGACCTAAACTGGACCTTAATTGACGTGTAGGCTTTTGTCAAACACGTTTCAAGATTATTTTGAAACGTTGAACTGAGATAATACTTTTTGTATTGCTGCTTAAAATCTGATTTTGAGACTGTGTAACAAAGGATTTTGGAAGAGCGTCCTTATACTATGTTCATCAACTCTAATGAGTAAATGACTTATACACACACACACACACACACACACACACCTGTAATTTTAGAGATTCCAAATATGAGTTAAATGCATCTTACATTAAATGCTCAATATAAAGATGAACACTAAAATTCATGCTGATGACTTATAATTTTAGTTTTTTCTTTACTTAGAATAGCAAATAAAAAACCATATATACACATGTTGTAAACATCTGTAAGGATTCTGACATTTCTATCTACTGAAATGCAAGCATGATGAATTAAGTCAATGTACAAGTATATCTGTAGGCCATGCATTAGAAAGTTATATGTAAATCTTTTAATAATAGGTACAATGTTTAAGAATTAAGAAAGTCAAATGAAATTGAGTAGACAGAAGATCTGAGCCAATATTGTGGGTTTATAACTTGTGCAGTGTCACAAAGCTCACATTCATAAGGCTACCCACTCAGTTTAAGCCTCTGCTACCATTGTCTTGAAATTACTGACAAATTTATTTTAGAGACTAAAATAAATGTGTTTTTTTTTTTTTTTTTTTTTTTTTTTTTTTTTTTTTTTTTTGAGAGGTTTTTGCTATAGGGCGAGTGCGCTCGCCAGACAGACAGAGAGAGACATAGAGACAGAAAGGGAGAAATCACCCCCCAGGGGGGATGGTCACGCCACAATCCCTTCTCCTCCATTCTCCTCTCGGGATCTTGGGCACGCACGCACACGCGCCCAGCGTGAGTTTTAAGCCACCGGGTCCGGGACACGAGCCACGGTCGACTACGTGGGAATCCAGCGACATAGCCATTAACGCTAACTGCTGGTTCCCTAGAGACTATGTTTTGAAAATGAAATCTGATGAGAGAATAAAGCAAGAGGCTTAGCAGAAATGCATGCTAAATGCTTGTCTGCCATTCCTCGTCACCGTGTTCACATACACCGTTCCCAGTGCCCTACACAAATGAATGTATAATTGTGTGAAACAACAATTGGTAGGAGTTCAGTGAGACCCAAAGCAGGAATAAGGTGTGTTATATCTACAACTGCCCGGGTAGAGATTCTGATAGCCCCAAGAGGCCATGCTTTCCGTTCAAATTAGAGTTTGCCTTGGAAGCAGGAAGAGGCAAAGGATTTCTAAGAAATGCAAACAGCCAAGGAAGTGTCATCCCCTTTACTTGTGTTGCTTCCGTCTATCTGCTAGTAAACCACTATGCTAAAACTAATGACATAAAGTGAAAGATAAAACAGAAGACCGTAGAGTTACTTTTTTCAATCCTCCTTTACAGATCAGTAATCAAGTGCTGGCAAAAGATGGCAGCATGTTAAAAAATGAAACAAGAATTCATTTTATTTTTATATAGTCCCATTGTCCTAGTAAGAAAAAATATATGTGTATAAGATAAACTATAAAAATGTGTAATTTGAGGGATTCCAAATATGAGTTAAATCCTCTTTTATTTGTGTACAGTATAAAGATGAACACTAAAATTCATGCCGATGACTTATAATTTTACTTTTTCTTTAATTAGAAGACCAAATAAAATAAACCATGGTAATTTAAGAGAGAATTTGCTGTGGTTTAAATGTGTCTTACCTGAGTTCATGTGCTTAAAATAATTTTCTAATATGGCATTAAGAGGGTGAAAACTTAATGTTACAAGGATGTTAAGAGTTGGGACTTTTGGGAGGTGGTTGGGATAAGATTGTGATATCAGGTTGGGCCCCCATGACTGAATATATATAGAGAGAGACCACATAATGCTCTTACCCTCTTTCCATGTGATGCCCTATGCCACAGTAGAGAGACCCCTGCAGACAGACCCCACCAATAAGAAGACTCTCACCAGATGTGGTTCTTGACCTTAGACCTCCAAAATCGTAAGTTGAATACATGTTTATTTTTTATAAATTACCCAATTTGTGGTTTTCACTTATAGTAACAGAAAAGCAGCAAAATCAAAACTCAAATAAGGGATGAAAATCCTTTATATGTTAGAATATTTAACAGCATATTTTTGAGCTATTCATTGTTAAAACTATTGTCTATACTACAATTTGAACAAGGTAGCTGGCACTACAGATAAAAAAATGTTAGTGCCTGTTTCTAGTATCTTTGGCTCATTTTTGTTGTCATCTTTTTTATGTACATTTTTTACTCAGACCACATTCACATAACATTAAATTCCCCATTTTAACCTTTGTAAATTGTACAGTAGAGTAGTTTTAGTACATTAAGAATGTTGCACACTATCACTAGTACATAATTCTAGAACATTTTCATTATTCTCTAAGGAATTGCTGCAATGCATTTATCAACATCTTCCTACCCTTCCTCTCCCCCATCCTTTCCTGCCTCTGGTCACCATTATTCTATTATCTCCTATGAGGTCAATTTTTAAAACTTTCCACATATGAGTAAGACTATGCAGTATTTCTCTTTTAGTACTTGATTTATTTAATATAGTGTCCTCAAGAGTCATTCATTTTGCCTCAAATGAAAGCATTTTATTTTTTTAATGACCAGATAGTGTGTGTGACACACTCACACACACACTCACACACACACGATATGTAGAGAGACCTTGCTTTCACATTTGAAAGAGAGTTTGCATATGAGAGGTAGTAAGAGAGAGTGGTGTGAGAAAAGACTTGGAAGAAGAATACTGCAGATTTTGGATCCAGCAGGTGACATGGTGGTTAAGGTGTTGGAATTCCCACATGGCTGACCATGGTTCGAATCCCAAACCTGGTGGCTTGCTTTCTCCCTCTCCCTCTCTGTCTCTCTTCCTCTGACAAAACTCATGTGAAAAAATAATAAATAAAATAATTTTTAAAAATACTGCCCATTTTGAATCATGGCTCCTGCACTTACCAGCTGTGTAACAACATACAACTTGGAAATTATGTAACCCCTCTCTGGCTCAGGTTTCTTCTCTGTAAAATGGAAACAATAAGATTAACTCTCTTGTTGGGTCTTGTTTATTGAGATTATAGACTTAAAAGTTGAGACACTTATAAATATGTACCTAAATCGTGGAGAATGCTCCATACATTGTTCACAATCCTTGTTAGCATTACTCTATGTGGATATATAGAACTGCTTGTGGAAGACATGTTTCAAAAGTAGAGGAGAAATGATGTGTAAAAATTACCTAGGAATTATTTCGTCAGGGAAGACTTATAGAAGAGAACAAGGACTTTGGTCATGCTATTATAGAACCCTGGGCAAAGTTATGAGAAATAAACTGATCTGAAAATATCTACAACATTAAATAAAGAAAGCTGATTATAGGATGACATCTCTGAGTCTCTGTTCAAATCATGAAGTGAAAGGTAATGTTTTGTCAAAAGCTTCAGAATGGCTGTGGGATAAATGTGTAGAGATTTGGAGACACGAGCTAGTCATCTCAGAGAAATTGAGGGCTCTCATAGGATACAAGAACAGCACAGACTGAAGAAACATGCGGAAAGCTTATTATACAAAAGGTGCAACATCAGATATGTGGATTTCATCACCTATAAAGTTTCTTATAAAATATAAACTAAGGATGATAATAAGAAAAGGACAGGTGAGATTAAAAGAAATTTATGACATGTAGAATCGGCCAAGAAAAAGAAGTTATTTGTTAATATTTATAATTAGATTTTACTTAATAGAGACTATAGCTAGAAGAATAAGAAATAAAACTAAGAAAAGTGGAGAAAAAATTCTAAAATACACACATAGTGTGTATGTTTGTGTGTGTGTGTGTGTGTGTGTGTGTGTGTGTAACCTTTATAGAAGGTTCTGAAGGGAAAGAGTAATTTTTTTAAGACTTTTTTTTTTTTTTGACATAGGGCATATACACTTACAGGAGAGAGACAGAGAAGAAGGTAATGTGAGAAAGCAATCCCTAGAGCGGGCTGACCACACCACAATTTATTCTACTCCATTCCCCTCTCAGGATTTTGGACATGCATGCACATGAACCTGGCCTATTTTTCAGGCTGCTGGGTCCAGGACTCGAACTGCAGAGTTGGCAACCTGGGATCTAGCACCTTAATGACCATACCACCTGCTGGCCCCAAAATAGTAATTTTTAATGAGAACAATGTTATGTGAAACAAGTGGCCAATTATCGAAGGTCATAAAACAGACGTGTAAATGATTTCTACCATAACGCAACTAACAGAACACCCAACTATGCAGTATTTTGTGAAAAGGGGGAGTTTATCCTGAAACCAATTAAACTTAAACTCCAGAGACATTGTTTAATATATGTGTACTAAGCTGTACCTAAATTTTCAAAAATTCATTTATTTATTTATTTCTTCCACAAGAAAGAGAAAGGTGCACCCCCACAAGATCATTGCTGCAACCCACCCCAGGCCCTGCCTCCCTGAATCACGACACACTTGTACAGGAAGACCTCAGGATGAGAACCAAGAACCTTCCCATACAGGTCAGCACCATGGAAGCCAGTGTTACTGCTCTTCCACCCTGGCTGGTCTCTATTTAACTTTTTTGAAAGGGGTTTCAAAATTGCATATGCTTGAAACTTCACAAAAATGTAAGTTATGTGCTAAATGTGTTAAGGGTCAGTGTTACAATTCATATTGACAGGTATTCAAAATCATTTTTATATTTTTTAAAAGGTCTGATCACATGTCACATCCCTTTTTATAATATTTGGCAATAGCTCCTCTTTATTTTCTAAGCAAGTGCCTTTTTTGTCTATTTATAGAGTATTGGTTATAGAATTTGAGCTATAGGTTATCTATATTTCCAGGTTCAATTACTAAAATCGGGCTGATTTTTTTTTTTTTTTTTGAGAGGTTTTTGCTATAGGGTGTGTGCTCTCGCCAGAAAGACAGAGAGAGACAGAGAGACAGAAAGTGAGAAATAACACCCCCAAGGGGGATGGCCATGCCACAATCCCTTATTCTCCTCTCAGGATCTTGGGTATGTGCCCGGTACGAATTTAAGCCACCAGGTCTGGGACTTGAACCGTGATCGACTACATGGGAGTCCAGTGACACAACCATTATGCCAATTGCTGGTCCCTAGGACTGATATTTTTATCACTAATTTTTATTCTTGCATTTATTTCCTAACGACATAATACCTATAGTGAAATGCTAAGGTATGATTTCATTTCATGGCCAGGATGTAGTCACCAGCGTTCAAGATGCTACCCATTTTGGCCCCAACTCAAGTATTTTTCTTCTTTACCTCTGTCTTTCTTTCTTTTTTATATCAAGTCACTCAACTTCTTGATCTTGGAATAAATTTCACTTCATTCTACATAGATCTAGACCTTCTTTTTCACCATTGTAATATAATCTTTTTTTTTTTTTTTTTTTTGAGAGGTTTTTACTACAGGGTGCATGCGCTCGCCAGAGACAGAGAGAGAGAGACAGAGAGACAGAAAGCTAGAAATCACCCCCCGGGGGGGGGGGTGGCCATGCCGCAATCCCTTCTCCTCCATTCTCCTCTTGGGATCATGGGCATGCACACACACGCGCCTGGCATAAGTTTAAGCCACCGGGTCCAAGACTCGAACCGCAGTCGACTACATGGGAGTCCAGCAACATAGCCATTACGCTAACTGCTGGTCCCTGTAATATAATCTTAATTCATACTTCCTTTTCTCTTATCTTATCATTAAGGTGGTGTTGTTTCTTAATACATCTGATGTTATAGTATTCCAGAAGTCTGTTTCTCTGTTGCTTCTTCTATTATTACACGTTTATTGTACTATGCACCCACATAATTTCTGTAAATTTATTAATGGCAATACCCAATGCTCATTATTTTTCTATTTTCTTGAGAGTTTTTTAGGCAGTAGACAATACACATGTATTGGGTATCTTCAGAAATAAACAATAGGTTGCAATTTTCCTAGGTTAGGCATTTAGTTGCACAATCACTGTAATTATAGTTTTTTATAGTTTTATAGTTTGCACAATCACTGTAATAACAGTTTAGTCAAATTCAATGTCATTCATTTTTTAAAATATAAACATGAATTTTATATTAATGTCTGAACCTGTAAATGTGATATCATTGTTAGAGATCAATTTTTATTTAGTTTTTATATTTCCCTACTGAGACAAGGATAACATTAAGACATGCCTTGAAAAAGCTTAAGGGGCCTGCAGATGGCATGGTGGTTAAAGATGCTGAACTCCCACATGGCTGACTGCAGTTCAGGTCCTGGGCCTTGTGGCTTGCTTTCTCACTTTATCTCCCTCTGTCTTTCTCTGGCCAAATTACAAAATAGTATTAATAATAGATAAAGTTAGATAAAAAATAATTCTTTTTTTTTTTTTTTTTTTTTTTTTTTTTGGAGAGGTTTTTGCTATAGAGCGCGTGCGCTCGCCAGACAAACAAAGAGAGACAGAGAGACAGAAAGCAGGAAATCACCCCTCAGGGGGGATGGCCACGCTGCAATCCCTTCTCCTCCATTCTCCTCTCAGCATCTTGGGCACGCACGCACACGCGCCCGGCGTGAGTTTAAGCCGCCGGGTCCGGGACTCGAACCGCGGTCGACTACGTGGGAGTCCAGAGACATAGCCATTACGCTAACTGCTGGTCCCGATAAAAAATAATTCTAAAAAAACTTAATCACAAGATTTTTTTTTTACTTTCAATTAAAATACATAGTGATTATTTTTGAAGTTTTTAGCTATTTTAAAATTTGTTTACTTTGAGGGTAAGCCAGAAAATAAAATGGATGTGTTTTAGTAATGTAAGAATGCTTAGTCAAGCAAAGTTTTCAGCCTTATTTTTCAAATTTAGGAGGCTATGCAAACTCAGAAGAGTTTAAGAATTCCAACTTTAAACCTTCCTAACAGCTGACAGTTTCCGTTCATCACATTGCTAATAAAAGAAGTACCTGACTCTGAGGGATTTAAAGTAGAGGTATATGTAACCCAGTTTTGGTGGGACAAAGTCTAAGGGCCACATCTAGTGAGGGTCTTCTTGCTCAGGACTCTTCAATAGAGTCCCAGGATAGCACAGAACACCTCGTGGCAAGAGTCTGAGTGGAGCAGAGCTGTAGGGGCATTCTATTTCTGCTTATAAAGCCATAAGGTTCCAATTAAGGGGGCTCAACCCTGGTGCCTAGTTACTTCTCAAAGGCCTATCCATTCAACACCATAATCTGATCAAGCCTCTACTCTCTCAATACTGTTATGATGACTCACTAGATTTCAATAAACAAAATTTGGAGGGCGTGTTCAAACCATAGCAAAACCTATCTTAACAGCTATAATATTTTTCTTACTTGCATTTTCTTAAAATAACAAGTACACTAATTACTAATCTATATCTTTTTGATTTGCTTTTCTTGGGGGGGAGTTTTTTTGTTTTATTTTTTGTTTGTTTGTTTGTTTGGTTTTTGTTGTTGTTGTTGTTTTTGCTATAGGGTACATGTGCTCACCAGAAAGACAGAGAGAGACAGAGAGAGACAGAGAGACAGAAATCAAGAAATCACCTCCCAGAGGGGATGGCCGTGCCACAATCCCTTCTCCTCCATTCTCCTCTTGGGATTTGGGCTCACATGCACACTCGCTCAGCATGAGTTTAAGCTACTGGGTCCAGAACTTGAACCACGGTCGACTACATGGAAGTCTAGTGACATAGCCATTACGCCAACTGCTGGTCCCTTTTTATTTGTTTTTGATAGGTAGAACTTATAGATAAATTAAGCTACCACTAGACTGAAAAAAGTTATTAGAGTTTATTATAAAAATCATGACAGATATACATATCTTTATCAAAGTATGCAGATATAAATTAGGAAATATGAACTCAGTAATGAGACATCTACTGCTGGACGAGAGGACATAATGGCAACCAGATTTAGCCTCCCAAATTGAACAACCAAGGAACAAAACACACACAAACACATACATACACACAACCTCCAGGAAGCGATAAATAAATATGGCTAAGTGGCAGGCTACAAAAATGACTACAAAAAATCTATAGAATTTTTATACATGAACTAAGATCAGACTAGGTAGAATTGAATAAAACAATCCCATTTACAATAGCCACAAAAAAGTATAAGATACTTAGGAATAAGCCTTAACAAAAAAGTCAAAGACTTCTATGAAGGAAACTATGAAAAACTAAAAAAGAAATTGAAAATGACACAAAAAAGAGGAAAGGTATTCCCTGTTCCTAGAGGGAAGAATTAATATAATCAAAATGTCAATCTAACACAAATTAATCTACACATATAATGCAATCCCAATCAAATTAACAAGTATAGTCTTCATAGAAAAAGCAATTACAGAATTTATCTGGAATTATAAAATATCCCATATAGCCAAAGCAATTCTGTTAAAGAAGAATGGAGTAGGAGGCATCTCACTCCATGACGCCCAAATATATTACAAAGCTATGATAATCAAAACAGCATGGCATTGGCACAAAAATAGACATGTGGACCAATGAATCAGAATAGAGAACCCAGAAATAAACCTCAAAACCCACAGCCAGATGATTTTTTACAAAGGGCACCAGTCAATTTAGAGGAAAAAGAAAAATTTCTTTATCAAATTGTGCTGGTAAAACTGGGTTTCTACCTGCAAAAAAATGAAACTGGAGCCCTATCTCTCACCATTAACAAAAAAACAATTCAAAATCGATCCAAGATCTAAACCTAAGACCTCAAACTATAAAACTACTGGTGAATAACATAAGGAAAACTTGCGGAGACATCAGAATTTGCAGAACACAGGCAATAATCCCCCAAATAGACAAGACTGACTACATCAGGTTAAAAGCCTTCTGCACAGTAAAATAAACAATAATTGAAGTGAACTGGTAACCCTTGGAATGTGAGAATATATTTGCAAACTATACTTCAGATAAGGGACTGATAACCAGAATATACAGGGAACTCAAGCATCTTACCAGAAGAAAAAATGATCAGCTTAATTAAAATGTGGGCAGATGAACTAAATACACAACTCTCTAAGGAAGACATACAGTCAAAAGTGGTTTGACAAAGTTCTAAACATCCCTTATCAGGAGGGAGAAGTAAATCAAAACCCCAATGAGATACTACTTAACTCCAGTTAGATTAAAAAGTAAAATGTGACAAGTGCTGGTGAGGCTGTGATGAAAAGGGAATGCTCCTACACTGTTGGTGGAAATGTAAATCTATACAACCACAGTGGAGCATTATACAGAGGTTCCTCAAAGATGTACAAATAGAACTACCCTATGATCCAGCTATTCCACCCCTGGGTATCTACTGAAAGAGTAGGAATACACTCAGTCAAAATAGTACTTGTATGTTCCTGTTTATTATGGCACATTCACAATTACTAAGGTATGGAACCAAACAAATGTTGATGAACAGATGAATGGATTGAAAAGTGGCTCATATACATTATGGAATACTACTCACCCATAAAAAATGAGACCCTAGCATTTGATAAAAAGTGGATGAATGTGTAAGATTTATTGCTAAGTGAAGCAATCCAGACTATAAAAGATAGGCATTGTATGTCCTCATTCAATATATACTGTATGTCTGCACTCCATGGAAGAAATTGAAAGATTGGAAGATTAAAAAAAAAATGGAAAACAATTGTGGATACTAGAGACACTGTGGGACGAAGGTCAGAAATAGGGGAGCAGGAGGGGAAGGGAATTAAGGGGGAAAAGAAAGAAGCAAAACTAAGGGACACAAAAATGAAAAGCTGTCTGTTGATGATAACATGTATGATAAAATCTTTAACTGGACCAATATACACTGTATCCACACTGGGAAAATTTGTTTTACATCCTGGAATGTCATATAGCAGTTGAAAGCATAAAAAATGTTAAAATAAAAAGAAAAACACAGCAACAACAAAACAAACCAGGAATATATGAAACAATAATTTTTAGATTTTAGAGAACCTTTCGATTGGCTCTAAGAGAAAATGTTGGGAAAGCAATCATTTCATTGCTATAATTAATGCATAATATACATACATATGAATTTTTATTTAATATCTTTACAATATTAAGCAAGATAAGGCTTTGAAGTTGTATTTTTTTCCAGGATAAATATGCAAAAACTAGGAAGCTATAAGACAGTATTCTCAAAGAAATTTAGAAGACTACATTAATCTCATAAAAAATAACTCTTAAAGATGTATTTAGAAAAGCTTTAGTAGGCTATACCTATTTCCTATTTAGCAAATACACATTGAAACATCTTTTCAGATACCTCAAACTGCCTCAACAATTTTACCATATAAAAGGTGTTGGAAATTATTGAGAGAGATGAACAAGAGAAGCTTATAAATGGCTCTGCCCAGTCAATACAGTTTTATCCTTTATCTTCCACCCGGTGATCTCATTTACTCATTTATTTTTTTGTAAGCCCTTACATCTGGTGTAGGCAGTCTTTTATGCAATCAGCACCATAAGCTCATTCATCAAGGGCTCATGTATCAAAGAAAGTCTACAGTTTTTGTTCAGAGTCACTATTGTCTTTTCCAATTTACACACCAAAGTATATGATGAACAAAAAGCATAGATTCTTCAAAGCAAACCTGGGGAAGGACAAGAATTCCACCCCTGAATAAATTCCAAACACAAAATAAGGTGGAAGCATTTAAATGTAAAAGGGAATTGACTGATGCCAGGAGATGCTGAGCATGGTGCCCATATAGTAGTATGCATGGGCTTTAAAAGAAACCCAAGCAGAGAGTCACTTTGACGTTGCTTTTTCTACATGACTTTGTGACTTCCAAGCTTTTTGCACATGACTAAATACTCAGCATAGCACCCTCCTGTTTTTATAAATTCTTATGTTGAATACACAAAATCGAATTGCAATACAAAGAACAATATTGGTCTATCAAGCTTTCTGTGAAAAAATGAGACGTTTCTAACAAGTAATATAAACATACCTTGTGGAAATTATTGTATTATAGTTTTTTTTCCCTATATTTAAGGTCTACAGATGTCTTTATGAGGGGATGATTATTATTTTCTTTGGTGTGTACCCAGAAGAGGGATTGCTGTCTCATATGGTAGTTCCATTTTTAATTTCTTTAGAAACTCTCTTTTTTTTTTTGTAGTGGCTGAAACCATCTCCATTCCCAACAATGTGCCCAAGTTCTCTTTTCTCTGCATCCTGGCCAACATTTGCTGTCTTTTGACTTTTTTTTTTTTTTTTTTTTTTTTTTTTTTTTTTTGAGAGGTTTTCACTATAGGGCACGTACGCTCGCCAGACAGACAGAGAGAGACGTAGAGACAGAAAGCAAGAAATCACCCCCCAGGGGGGATGGTCACGCCGCAATCCCTTCTCCATTCTCCTCTTGGGATCTTGGGCACGCACACACACTCACCCGGCATAAGTTTTAAGCCACCAGGTCCGGGACGCAAACTGCAGTCGACTACGTGGGAGTCCAGCGACATAGCCATTATGCTAACTGCTGGTTCCCTCCTTTGACTTTTTGATAATATCAGTGCCAGCAGGTGTGAGGTGCTATCTCACAGTGGCTTTGATTTGCATTTCCCTGATGATTAAGGATGTTGAGAACTATTTTACATAGCTCTGAGAAATTTTCATGTCTTCTCAAGAGAAGTTCTATATGGGTCTTTTACCCAGGTTTTAATTGAGTTATTCCTTTTTCTATTATTGAATTGTATGAGATCTTCATAAGTTTTGGCTATCAGTCCCTGATCAAATAACAAACTGAAGATTCTCCAAAGATTGATGAAATTGTTTTACCTGCAAGTGTACAGGGGCTTATAATCTAGGATATGTGGGATTTAGAGTCAAACATATCCAAAAATGTTCAGGAATAATGATGCCTTTAAACGTGAAACAATGAAGTACATGCAATTTTGTTTTTTAAGGTTTTTAATTGCCAGGGGGCATGCGTACAATGACAGAGACTTAAGGAGGGAGAGTAAGCACTCCCATTAGGGTGTGGTCATACATCAATGCCTTTCCTTCCATTTCTCCATCCAGTTGGGATTTGGGACTTGCACACACAAGTGCCTTGCATGTCTATTACAAAAAATCTTCCAGGGCTGACATTTAAACCATGGTCAGCTATGTGGAATCTGACTTCCTTTTTTATTTATTTATTTATTTATTTATTTATTTATTTAGATATTTTTGCTATAGGACATGTGCACGCACCAGAGAGATAAAGAGAGAGGGGACCAGCAGTTAGCATAATGGCTATGTTGCTGGACTCCCATGTAATCGACCACAGTTCGAGTCCCAGACTCAGTGGTTTAAAACTCACGCCGGGCCCGTGTGCATGTGTGCCCAAGATCCCAAGAGGAGCATGGAGGAGAAGGGATTGCGGCATGGCCATCCCCCCTGGGGGATGATATCTCACTTTCTGTCTCTCTGTCTCTCTCTGGCTGGCTGGCAAGCGCACTCACCCTATGGCAAAAAAAAAAAAAAAAAAAAAAGAGAGAGAGAGAGAGAGAGAGAGAGACAAAGAGAGAGAAAATGAGCAAATCCCCCCCCCCCCCGGATGTTGGCCATGCTGCAATTCCTTCTCCTCCATTATCCTATCAGGATTTTGGAGACACATGCATATGTGCCTGGTGCACTTCAAGTCTCCAGGTTTGGGACTCAAACTGCAGTAGGTGGGACCAGCAGATGGTGTAATGGTTACATGGATGGACTTCAACATAGTTAACTGTGGCTCGAGTCTCAGAGCTGGTGGATTAAAGCTTACACTGGGCACATGTGTGTGCGTGCCCAAAATTCAGAGAGGAGAATGGAGGAGAGGGATTGTGGTGTGGCCATCTTCTCTGGGGAGTAATTTTTCACTTTCTGTCTCTCTGTCTCCCTTTGTTTCTCTGTTTTTTCAGTGAGCGCTCATGCCTTATAGCAAAAATCTCTCTCTAAATAGCAAGCCAAAACAAATAAACAAACAAACAAACAAAGATCTGCAGTTGACCATGTGGGAGTTCAGCACTTTAACTTTAACCACTACACCACCTGCTGGCCCTGGGGTCTGGCTTACTTAACCACTAGGCAATGAAGTGAGCACATATGTAATTTTATTTATTCATAATTTAAAAAAGAATTATTTAATTTTATTATTATTATTATCATTTTTATTTGTTGTAGGGTGCATGCAAGCATTAGACAGAAAGAGAGAGAGAGAGAGATGGAAAGTGAGAAAGCAAGCTGCCAAGTCTGGGACTTGAACTGCCTTTGGCCATGTGGAGGTCCAGTGCCTTAACTACTATGCCACCTGCTGGCTCCTGTAATTTTATTTTTAAAATAGAATATTAATTTCAGGGACTTACTCCAAGAGTTGATGTCAGATGGTTAGTAAAGACCATGTCGGACTGCAAATTGCAATCATCCTTAGCAAATATTTTGATTATAGGCCATGTACATTAAAAACCCTTCAGAAATAGTTTTTGCAACATTTCTTACCACAGGGATATGTGCATAAAATTTTCTTCTTCACATATTCCAGTTTTCTTTCTTTGTTGTTTCTTTCCTTTTTTCTTTCTTCTTTCTTTTTTCTTCTTTCTTATTCCTTTCTTTCTCTTTAATTTTTAAAAATAATTATTTATTTTATTTGTTTTTTTAATTTGCTATAAAACTTTTCTTCATTTCTTTTTTCTTTCTTACTCCTTTCTCTCTTTCTTTCTTTCTCTCTTTCTTTTTCTTTCTTCTTTCTTTCTCTTTCTTCTTTCTTCTTTTTGTCTTTCATTCTTTCTTTCTTTCTTTTCTTCCTCTCTGTATTAATGAAGCATCTGACTCAAGTAACTCCCTTTTGATTCTGCAACTTTGAAGTTTGCAAGTGCTTTTTTCCTAATCTTTAGGCCACTATTTCCTTTTGTTGATTATTTCACATACTATTCAGGTTTTTATTTTGATAAATCACCAATCTCTCTCTTGAATACAAACATGAAGGAAATGAAGTCACCACTTTATAACAATATCTGCACCCCCATGTTTATTGAAGCATTATTCATAAAAGCCAAGACATGACAACAACCTATGTGTCCATGAATGGATAAACAAAGACACTGACATGTGTGGTTTTACTCATACAGACATACACACTGGACTATTATTCAGTTCCTCCATCTCACTCCACTCTCCCAGCTGAAAAATACAAGATTTTTTCATTTTGCCACAACATGGATGAGTCTGGAGGACACTGTTAAGTGAAATAACTTTTTATATGTTTGCTATGAGCCATGTGTACTCACCAGAGAGAGACAGACAGGGAAAGTGAGAAATCATCTCCCTTCTTCTCCATTCTCCTTTTGGGATTTTGGGTATGCACACACATGTGCCCAGGGTGGTTTTCAAGCCATTGGGTATGGGACTCTAATTGCACAGCTGGCCATGTAGGTAGGATCAACCCACCTTAACCAGCATGTCACCAGCTCGCCCTAACATCTTTAATGTGTGATTTCTTTCTTAGACTTATTGGGTTACTAGATGCCAAGGGCATTGTCTATAGTTTAAGAAAGACTCTGCTCCAATCTGTGTCTCCTCAAAATCCATATGTTTTGAACCCTAATCCCCAAAGTGATAGTATTAGGAAGTAAGGCCTTTGGGAGATGATTAACCCCTGTGGGTGGAGCTGTCCTAAACAGGATAAGTGCTCTTATAAAAGAGGGCCCTGACGGGACCAGCAGTTAGCGTAATGTCTATGTCGCTGGACTCCCACGTAGTCGACCGCGGTTCGCGTCCCGGACCCGGTGGCTTAAACTCACGCCAGGTGCGTGCCCAAGATCCCGAGAGGAGAATGGAGGAGAAGGGATTGCAGCGTGTCCATTCCCCCTGGGGGTGATTTCTCGCTTTCTGTCTCTCTGTCTTTCTGGTGAGCACACGCACCCTATAGCAAAAACCTCTCAAAAAAAAAAAAAAAAAAAAAAAAAAAAGGGCCCCATAGGATCTGCGCTGCCTTTTCGGCCCTGTGAGTGCACAGCTGGCAGGGGCTGCCTTGAGGAAATGGATCCTCACAAACACCAGATCTGCCTGAGCTGCCTTCTTGAACTTCCTAGACTCTTTAGAACTGCTCGAAATAGACGCTTATTCATAATCTACCCAGTCAGTGGTATTTTTGCTAAAGCAGCTTTAACTGACTAAAATAGGCTCCATTTTTCTCTTACTCTCAAGAAGATGCTCATGAAATGTCTTTTGATACAGAAGAAAATATATCAATATACTACATTGGTGAAGATTGCTGTTTACCTCCAGGGAAGCCGCAGATAGTCTGAAAGAAAAATGTCATTTTTCTCTCAGATTGAGATTTTTCCATACATTAAAAAAAATTATGACAAAATAAACTAGTTGTTAAAAGTAACCACATCTCTTTGGGGCTAAAATTTATACTTTCGAGGGGCTAGAAATTTTTTATATTTCCTTTTTCTGATAAGTTGATTTTTAAAATATAACCATTGCCAGTTGCGTTACTTATTATCATTTAGCATGTAGAATTTAAAGATTTTTTTCCATAATTCTATATGTAAAAGCTATCTTTTCAAATTAAAACTTGAGGCATTTGACTCATTTTCTGTTTTTCTTTTTTCTTTTTTTTTTTTTATTTCTCTTTTGGTAGCAAATGAGAGCTGGTTGCTACAGCAACAGATTTATTCTCCAAGTGCATTCGGGCTTTCATCAGATGTTCCCTCTGACAGTGAGTTCTGCCTTCTGAATGTCTGGCTTTTACGACCACAGCTAATTACAAAACCTGTAACAATTTCATTCTGTTGCCCTAAAGGTTAATACAAAACTCTTAGACTTGACCAAAATGTGGATTGTGAAAATAATTCTTAGAAAGAACCGAAAAAAGCAAAGTAATTACATTTCTAAATCTATAGTCAAAAATATTAAACTTTAAATTATCTTTATCTGTTAGATTTGTAAAATACCTTTGAGGAATGAGAAAAAAAAATGTCAGTTTTCTTTTGTCATTATTTTACCACCACTTTACGAACAAGATTCTTCACAAAAACTCAACAAAAAATATTCTATTAGTTTCCAATCACTTGCTATATGAAATGAGAGAATTTAACCCGTAAGTCAGAGGAGGAAATTATATTCACAACATTTGGATTTTCTGCTATATCAGTTGAATTATTCTCTGTCAGAATATTAACTCTATAGAAATACGATGTCATTTTTATACTACAAAATATATTGACAAATAGACTTGAATATTCAAGTCTTTGTCAGTTTCAATAAAATAAAAAGAAGCGGGATATGTTAGATTTCTCACACACATACGCATAAACCAGGCAATGATGTCAGCTATGCCATTTCAGAATTTATGTTCTAAGTCATCTTTGTATGCTAAAATAAAATTCCTGGAATGTTATTTGGTCATTTATGTGTAATCCACTAGAAGCGTATATGGAGATGTTGTGTAAATATCTTTTTCCTTTATTTAAAATTTTATTTTATCACATATATGGCTGATATGCTAATATAAATGAGTAAATACAACCATAGCATTTTAATTAATTTTTCTTTTGTACTAAATAATAAGTTATGGAGCCCAGCTACAGTGGGCTAGGACTATATGGGTGGTCTGTGTTTGAATTCCGGCCCAAGGAAAGCCGCTGTGATTGCAGTGACTTGGTAGGTAGTGGCAGGAAGATTGTGAGCACAAGGTTGGCCTGGGCAGCATAAGTGCATCCTTTCCAAAAAAGAGCTGGGGTGCTGGAACAACTCTGCAGTCCACCTGGGAAGCTGAGGCAGAAGAACTATGACTGTTGATCCTCTCTAAAAAGTTAGTTAATTAATAAAATAGCAGGGCCAGCTAGTGCTGTGGTGGTAAAGGCAGCTGGATCCCATGGCGGACTGCACAGTTCAAGCCCTGATCTGTGGGATCAAAAACACACTGGTGAAAGAAAGACCAGCAGATGGTGAAGTAGTTACATCACTGGACTCCCACATAGGTTGCCCTGGCGGCTTGAAAATCAGCCTGGCACGTGTGTATACAAGCTCAAGATCCTGGGAAGAGAATGGAGGAAAAGAGATTATGGTGTTGCCATCCACTCTGGGGAGTGATTTCTCACTTACTGTCTCTATGTATTTCTCTCTCTCTCCAAGGTGAGCACACATGCCCTAAGGCAAAACTTCTTAAAAAAAAAAAAAAGGTGCATGTGTGTGTGAATGCCCAAAATTCTATGTGGAAATGGAGAAGGGATTGCAGCAGGGTCATCTCCCTTGGGAGTGATTTCTCAACTCTCTTCTCTCTCTGTCTCTCTTCAGAGAGAGTACATGCCCTAAAGCAATTTTTTTAAATTAAATAATAAAAATTTGGAGTGATTAGGAATAAATTTGCTTTATTCATTTTATTGCATTCTATGTTTTTAATATTCCCTAATTTAACTATTTTAATTTAGCATTTAATCTATGTTTATTTACTAACGTTTTTATTTTATGGAATTGATTTCTAGAAGTAGGATTACTAGTTTAAAATATACTGGGTTTTCAGCTAAATATTATTTTTTTCCAAATAATTATTTATTTAATCTTTTTTCTTCTTATTATTATTATTTTCAAATCTGGTATAAGGCACATGAACTCACCAGAGAGAGAGAGAGAGAGAGAGAGGGAAAGTGAGACAGCAAGCTGCCATATCTTGAACCGTGGTCATCCATGTGGAAGTCTAGCACTTCAACTACCACACTGACTGCTGGACCTGCTAAATAGTCTAAAATACAAACAAAAGAAATTATAATAGTTCAAGTGAATTAAAACATTCTATACTTTTTCTTGGAACCCATCATATTTTAAAGTGATATGGTTAAAGCCCCCAAATGTGTTAATATGTTATCATCAAATAGCTAAGAAACAGACAAAGGAAGAGTTATAGTTATAAAGCAAATGATAATATAATAGAACATGGCAAATGATGCAAAAATAAATAATGTGTAAGACTGGCAAAAGAAATTCTGTTTCAAAACAATGAAACTGATGTGAATAACAACTCAGACTATGAAGAGTTGTATGGAAAGTAAGGACTTAGAAACAAAATAGTTCAATATTATGTAAAGAATGATGGCATAAGATTATTTTATGTAGTTGAAAGGTATTCTTTTTAAGACATTTTTGTGTTAGGGTACATGTGCTGGACAGAGAGAAAGAAAGGGACAGTGAGAGAGAAAGTAAGAAATCACCCCCTCTCCCCCCAGGGCAGGGGAGGATGGCCATCCTACAATCCCTTCTCTGTTCTCTTTGAATCTTGGGCATGCATGCACATGTGCCCAGTGTGAATTTCAAGTCACTGAGTCTGGGACTCAAATCACAGTTGGCCATGTGGGAGTCCAGTGACATAACCTCTCTGCCATCTGCTGGTTGCAAAAGGTATTATTAAAAATGCATAAAGAGGGACCAGCAAATGATGTAATGGTTATGTTGCTGGACTCCTACATAGTTGCGTAGTTCAAGTAGTGTACCTGGTGACTTGTGCCTCATGCTGGGCACATGTGCATGCATGCTCAAGATCCCAAGAGGAAAATGGAGCATCAGGGATTGTGGCATGGTCATACCCTCAGGGAATAATATCTTTTTTTTTCTTTTCTTTTTCTTTTTTTTTTTTTTTTTTTTTTTGGAGAGGTTTTCACTATAGGGCACGTGTGCTCACCAGACAAACAGAGAGAGACATAGAGACAGAAAGCGAAAAATCACCCCCCGGGGGGATGGTCATGTCGCAATCCCTTCTCCTCCATTCTCCTTTCGGGATCTTAGGCACGCACGCACACGCGCCCGGCGTGAGTTTTAAGCCACCGGGTCCGGGACGTGAATGGCAGTCGACTACGTGGGAGTCCAGCAACATAGCCATTACGCTAACTGCTGGTTCCCCCTCAGGGAGTAATATCTTGCTGTCTCTCTGTCTCTCTGGCAAGTGCATGTGTCCTATAGCAGAAATCTCTAAAAATTTTATATGTATGTGTGTGTGGTACTATACATATAATGTGTGTATGTGTGTATATTTATGAGTGTGTATATACACTATATATACATACATTAAAAATGTATATGTGTATATATACATATAAATAAAATATATGTGTGTATATGTGTGTATATATGCATGTGTATGTGCATACACAGACACGCACACACACACACACACACACACACACACACACATACACAAACATACATAAAGAAACAAGGGAGCTCCTGAGTAATGATGGAGGAAATACAATGATTCTTGATATATTCTCTTTTTTTTTTTTTTGGAGAGGTTTTCGCTATAGGGCGCGTGCGCTCGCCAGACAGACAGAGACATAGAGACAGAAAGTGAGAAATCACCCCCCAGGGGGGATGGCCATGCCGCAATCTCTTCTCCTCCATTCTCCTCTCAGGATCTTGGGCACGCACGCACACGCACCCAGCGTGAGTTTTAAGCCACCGGGTCCAGGATGCGAACCGCGGTCGACTACGTGGGAGTCCAGCAACATAGCCATTATGCTAACTGCTGGTTCCGATATATTCTCTTGTATGTACATAATAGTATATTATTTAAGATAGCATAAAATAATATGTATGGTTTCAATGATCAGGAAAATGATAAATACTGGTGATAATGACACATAAATATTCTAATGATGGTGGGAAGAATAAATATAGAAGAAAAATGTATTAGGTACATAATAGACTAGGTATATATTATACTATATTAATTTTCAATTTGTAAATCAATAGCTGAGTAATAATTTCAAAAATGATCCTAAAAAATAGATCTTCATAAGAAATACTTGTGAATTTAGATTGTTTTCTTATATTATTTAATAACTCCAAGACCATTTAAAAATTATGTGTTGGGAACCAGCAGTTAGTGTAATGGCTATGTCGCTGGACTCCCACATAGTCGACCGTGGTTCGCGTCCCGGACCCGGTGGCTTAAAACTCACGCCGGACACGTATGCGTGTGTGCCCAAGATCCCGAGAGGAGGATGGAGGAGAAGGGATTGCAGCATGGCCATCCCCCCTGGGGGGTGATTTCTCGCTTTCTGTCTCTATGTCTCTGTCTGTCTGGCGAGCGCACACGCCCTATAGCGAAAACCTCTCAAAAAAAAAAATTATGTGTAATACAAAGTATCTGAAATTATAAGTATTTTAAATGTTAAAATGTGTTAATATTTGTTAAGTTATATATATTTTATGTCTATGATGAAAATTATATGTTTAATTATAAGTATTTTATGTCTCAGTGTGGAAATCATTTTCAAAATTGCAGCAAATGAATGAATTGTTAACATATTTAGGAATTTATCTCATAAAATAAAATACTCCAAACTTGCAAACAACAGAAAAAACACCTAACATTAATAATAGTAATGTTAAATAACATATTCGGAAGATTGCTGCAAAATGTAATGTAAAAATGAGAGGGGCACAAATTTGTCTTGAAGTCCCGAGACACAAACCTGAGTTCCAACATGAGAGGTCCGATGGGAGCCTGATGGGATAAGCTTTAGAGATTTTTTGCTCTAGGGTGCATGCACTTGTGAAAAAGACAGACACTGTAACCGAAAAATCAACCCCAAGGAGGATGGCCACACTGTGATCACTTCTCCATTCTCTTCTCGGGATTTGGACATTTATGCACACGTGCCCTGTGTGAGTTAGAAGCTGCCAGATCGGGACTTGATCCATGGTTGACTACATTGGAATCCCATGATGCAACCATTATTCCATTTGCAAAGGACCTCATCTTCTGATCAGAGAATGTAGTATGTAGACACCTTGAAGTGCTTGGTTTCTCCCCAAAGTCTCAGGACTGCATATCCCTGGAGCTGAGCTGGAGGATACAACTGAAGGAAGAAGTACAATTCACGAGATTCAATTGATATCAGAGATAAGAGCAAGGAAGGTGTTCTGTGGAGAATTTATCCTGGGAGAGCCCCTGGAGAAAAATGCAATGCCAAAGAGTTTGCAGACCACATCCTTCTGTGAACCTCTGATCACTCAGACTGATCTTCTAGAAATTGGGGAGAAATGAATAACTCATCAAAAGACTAGAAATCACTGCAGGGGCACAAGAAATATGCGAAACCAAGAAAATACCTCTCCTTCAAGGAAAAAGAATAACTCTTCTTCATCCACAGACAGTACAATGGAACTCATGGAAATGTCAAATAAAGAGTTTAGAGTATTCATAGTGACAAAGCTAACAGAGATGGAAGAGAAGAGAGACAATGAACTCCAGAAGAAAAGAGCCTATGAGTTCCAGGAGGTGAGGAAGTTCTTGCAAGAGTTGAAAGAGGAAATACACACTATAAAAAAGAATCAAAAGGGGAACCAGCAGTTAGCGTAATGCCTATGTCGCTGGACTCCCATGTAGTTGACCGTGGTTTGTGTCCCGGACCCGGTGGCTTAAAACTCATGCTGGGCACGTGTGCGTGCGTGCCCAAGATCCCGAGAGGAGAATAGAGGAGAAGGGATTGCAGTGTGACCATCCCCCCGGGGGGTGATTTCTCGCTTTCTGTCTCTCTGTCTCTCTCTGTCTGTCTGGAGAGCACACGAGCCCTATAACAAAAACCTCTCCAAAAAATAAATAAATAAATAAATAAAAAATAAATAAAAAAGAATCAAATGGAATTGTTGGAGATGAAGGTTATAATACTGGAAGTCAAAACCTTCTTTGAAAGTATTAAAAGCAGACTAGATCATACAGAAAATCAAATTTCAGATGTAGAAGACAGGATCTCTGGAGTAGTAAAATCCACCACGAAGACTGAGAAAATAACCCAAAAAAATGAGAATAACATATGAGAAATACTAGATACCATTAAACATCCAAACATCTGGATAATCGGTATCACAGAAGGTGAAGAGACTAACAAGGGCATTGACAATCTATTCCATGAAATCCTGGAAGAAAACTTCCTAAACCTAGAGAGGCATTCAATAAACAAAATCTGAAAGAATATACTAACACCAGACCAGCCCTCCAAGAAGTTCTGAAGGGAGTGCTACACCAGGAAAACTATGGTCAGACGCACAGAAATAAGAGATCTAAAACAACTGAGAAAATGTCCAGCTTAATGGTAGGGACAAGTCCAGCGTTGAACGTTATCTTCCAGAATTTAAACGGAAAGATCAGACCACAGCAGAAGATAAAGTATATGAGTCTGAACTAGTGAAATAGAATTTTATGACTTTTGACTAAAACATTACTGACCTTCTATGCTTTGTTTTCCAGTGTTAAGTTTTGTCTTCTCTCAAGTTGTGGGCAGGTCCGTGTACATACCACTCGAACAGAATCCTAACCTGTTCCCTGGCTTTAAGTATTAACCAAAATTCTCTTAACATTTCTTGATTTTGATTTATTAAAGCTAAAACTGCCTTTCTTGAAATTAAAAAAAGTATTTTAAAAATGCCTATTTAGTAACCACAGTAAGCTATATAGTCTCAGCTATGTGCTATTTTATAGTTTATTCATTCCACTCACAGAGTTTCATGCCTAAATTCAACTTTTGTTCACAAATATGTATGTGTCAGCTGAACTTACTGTTGAAAGTATTTAATTAAGATATTTTGTGAATTGATACAATGTGGGAAATAATAAAGGAATAGAAAACAACTGCAGAAAGCAGAGACAGGGTGGGAGGAGGATGCAAAATGGCAAAGGGTGAGAGATACGGGATATATATATATATGTATATATATATATATATATGTGGAACAAGAAATGGAAAATTATTTGCTCACAATAAAATGTATGATTAAGTCACTTTACAGTGTATTCTGGCTGAAAAATCGCATTTTGTATGCTGTGGTGAAGTTCAGTGGAAGTATGTAAAATAAATAAATTAATTAAAAAATTAACTCAAAAAACAAACAAAAAAAGTAATGTAAAAATGATTTAAAAATTAAGAAAATTATGATCATCCTATTTAAAATATTAAAAAATGAATAAGTTTGAAAAATAAATTAAATTATATTTTAAATTATCATAAGATACAATAATAATAAATGTTATCTGACTACATTGCAAATTATGAAAATAAGTACAAACTCAATGTTTAGAAAAGTTTAGAAAGGTCAGATGATAAAATTTTTCTATAGATCATTTGACAAAATATCACAATATTCAGGCCAACAAATATTTGAATACCTGCACTTTAAATATAGTAAGAAGCATTTATATGCTATATTTGTTTATTTTAAAATACAAAAATATATCAAATGATGCAGTATAAAAGATTCCACAACTGGCGACCGACTATGTGATATGGTACCTTGACTCACAGAAAAGTAATGTTGCCTTTTAAAAGAACATGCCTTGGCCCCGCCATCGTCCCTAAGAAGGTTCCACATGGCTCCAGCGAACCAGGTATTTCAGGAAAGGAAGATTTTCTACTGATAATTCAGCCTCCAGCAAACGAGCTAGCGACTTAACTTCAAGAATTTGAAAGAAACACACCATCCATCAGATGACAAGAAATCACTGCCAGATCACAAGAAATATGGGAAAAAAATTAAATACCTCTCCTCCAAGGGAAAAGAGTAACTCTTCTTCATCCACAAGCAGTTTGGTGAAAATCATGGAAATGTCTGATAAGGAATTTAGAGCATTCATAATGTCGAAGCTAACAGAGATGGAAGAGAAGAGAGATAATGAACTGCTAAAGAGAAAGGAGAAAGAAGTTGACAAGTTCCAGGAGATGAGGAAATTCTTGCAAGATCTAAAAGAGGAATTACACACTTTACAAAAGACTCAAACGGAACTGTTAGAGAAGAAGTCTATAATACAGGAAGTCAAAATCTCCCTTGAAAGTATTAAAAGCAGACTAGATCATTCAGAAAATAGAATCTCAGATGTAGAAGAAAAATGGCTGGCCTAGAAAAATCCACCATGAAGACTGAGAAGATGGCCCAAAAATTGAGAATAATATACGAGAAGTACTAGATACCATCAAACGTCCAAACATCTGGATAATTGGCATTCCAGAAGTTGAAGAGACCCATATGGGCATTGATAATCTATTCCATGAAATCCTGCAAGAAAACTTTCCAAACCTAGAGAGGCATTCGAAGATCCAGTCCCAGGAAATACAAAGGACCCCAAATAGAATCAACCCAAGAAGATCTTCTCCAAGACACAATATAGCCAGGTTGACCAAAACCGCAGACAAACACAAGATACTAAGACTGACAAGAGAAAAACATCAAGTTACCTACAAAGGACATCCCATCAGGCTAACAGCAGATCTCTCATCGGAAACAATGCGAGCGAGGAGAGAATGGGAAAATATATTCAAAGTGTTACGAGAGAAGCAATTTCAGCCAAGAATACTGTACCCGGCAAGATTATCTTTCAGGTGGGAAGAAAAGACAAGAACATTCTCAGATAAACAAAACCTGAAAGAATTTACCAGTACCAGATCAGATCTCCAAGAAGTTCTCAAGGGTGTGCTATATCAGGAAAATTAAATACAGACACACAGAAATAAGAGTTCAAAAACTAAGAAAGTGGGCCAATTTAATCATAGGGACAAGTCTGGAGTTGAATATTATATCCCAGAATTTAGTCAGGAAAATTGAACCAGAACAGAAGATAAAAGTACATGAGACTGATAGGTTCATGCACCTACCATTTGAACAGAATCCTAACCTGTTTCCTGGCTTTAAGCAAAGTTCCTTGGCATTTCTTTGATTTAAGTTAAAACTGGTTTTCTTAATAGTAACAAGTGAACTCACCATTGAAAGTAGTTAGTTTATGTAAGAAATTGTGTGATCAATACAATGCGGGTGGGAAAGGAATGGAAAGACAATTGTAGACACCAAAGACAGTGTGAGAAGAGGGTGGGAAAGGACAGAGGGTCAGAAAGGGGTAAAAATAATTCTAGGAACTAGAAATGGAAAATTTTTTATAATATGCATGATTAAGTCACTATGCAGTATATACTGGATGGGAAATCACACTTTGTATGCTGTGATGATGCTTAGGAAAAGAATGTAAATTAAGTTAGAAAAAAAATAGTTTCAGGAAAAAAAATATATCTATTCAATGACTGCAGTAAGATATATAGCCCCAGCTAGGTGCTACTTTATAGGATGCGTAAAGTTAGACTTGTGTTCATGGAAATGTATATATCAACTGTGTTTGCTATGAAAATATTTAGATTAATTAAGGTCTGTAGTAATTCAATAAAATGTGGGGGGAAAACAGTATAGAAAGCAAACATAGATACCAGAGACTGTGGGAGGAGAGTGGGAGATGGCAGAGGATAAGAGATAGGGAATCAAGAATGGGGATAAAAAAGCAAAACATACAGAAAACAAGAAATGGAAGATTATTTGTTGACAATAACATGTATGTTGATGTGCTTGATTGAGACAATATACAGTGTACTCTGGATGGAAAATCTCATTTTGTATGCTGTAATGATGTACAGTGAATGAATGCAAATAAATAAATTGAAAAAAAAATAGCCCCTCAAACACACACCATAGGCATAAACTGAAATAAATACACATACAGTAGTACTATGTAAGAGCTCACAGAAACATTAATCCAAACATCTGAAACCTAAGGGAAAGAGGTAAAAAGAGGTCCTTAAGGATGAGATGAATGAAAAAGTGTAGGGAAAGCCTTTCTAGGAGTGAGCCATATTTTATGTTTTATAGGTTCAATTTAGGAAACACTGTAAAAAAAAAAGAACATGCCTTACATATTTTTCTGACATAGGTTACATATATAATAATATATAATATATGCATATGAGCATCTATATTACTTGGATCTTAGGTGTACATAAGCAAACACATGTTTAATTTACCGCACTATGAACCCAGCTTCAGTGTTTGCAGTTAGGTGCAGTTCATGATGTCCAATAAGGCAGGCTGGGACACTTTTCTGAGTGAGTAGGATCCAGGGAGAGAGCCTGTGAACAGGATAGAGCAGGTGACACGTTCGGAAAATAGAAAGGCAGAGGGTGAGTCACAGCAGACAATACCCCAACATGTAAATCTACTGGCCAATGGTCACTGAGGTTTACTTTATTTTATTCAATGTATTTAAATATTTGATGTGTATGGGATTCATTGTGTCTTTTGGAATTGGTGTTAGTGTCAGATAAAAGGAAAGGATCCCAAAATATATACCATTTATTAACTGGTGAGTTGGTCTTCTTCTGATTGGAATACTTCTTGTGTGTACCTTTCCTAGTTTTTGTTCTATGTATAATATTTCTGTTTTCAGAGGATAGAACACTGACAGTTTCTACAATTCCACTGTTTTCTATAGCTAGAAGCATTTATTATTCACTACCTGACATTTGGGCTAATACCTTCAATCATCTTTTGCTTGACTAAAATCTATCCTGTAGTCAGTTTCTTATAGGCTCAGAAATATTGGTTTCTTCCATTACATGTAATAATTTATGAGAGTAAAAATTAGCATGAGCTCGGACAACACTAGAAAGACAGTCTATACTAGAACTTCTGTGAGATTCCAAGAGAAATGTCAAGAACCAAAGAGTATATGTGTAGACAAATGTGTGGCTGAAAAATAAACCCCCAGAGTAATAATGGAACAAAACACATATGCAAACATAAAATCAGTGAAAATATTTTTGAAACAAAAGGGAAACTGTAATACTTTATGAACCTCTCTGATTCCCCAGTTTTAACTGAAGTGAGGTAGGCACCATGCAATTAGTTTCTTTTTTTTTTTTTTTTTTTTTTTTTGGAGAGGTTTTTTTTTTTTTGATATAGGGCGCGTGCGCTCGCCAGACAGACAGAGAGAGACAGAGAGACAGAAAGCGAGAAATCACCCCCCAGGGGGGATGGTCACGCCGCAATCCCTTCTCCTCCATTCTCCTCTCGGGATCTTGGGCACGCACGCACACGCGCCCGGCATGAGTTGTAAGCCATCGGGTCCGAGACGCGAACCGCGGTCGACTACGTGGGAGTCCAGCGACATAGCCATTACGCTAACTGCTGGTTCCCCGCAATTAGTTTCTAACTAAGGGGCCAAGAAAAATCTTGAAGGCTCAATTCGAGGCACAAGTGTTCGGGGTGAAGGTGCTTCATCTAGTTCTCTTTTCTTTCTTCCCATTGAGTCTTCAGTCACTCCTCTACGGCAGCCTTGGGTAAGACCACACGATGACATGGCTCAAAACTGAAAGCAAGATGCTGAGTTGTATTAGGGGGAACAAAAGCACTTGTGCAATGCTTGAGATGTTAATGCTTGTAAAAAATAAGCTAATTATTATTCTCACAGGTAGTGGGCTAGGGATTGTGGAGCAAGGCCACAGGCTCTTTATATCTATTGCATAATTTGATGTGTAATTCATTTAACATTTTGTTTGTTTTCTTTTGCTCATTTTTTAAATTTGTATTTTCTGTTTTCCTTACTAAACGGCCAACATTGTCTATAAACACTATTTTCTAAGTTTTGTCTTCATCTATATTATGGTCATTCTATTTTTTTTTTTAACCTTTTTTGTATGCTTGAGCAAGTGTCACTTGATTGGTATGCTTCTGTATGAGTGCCGCTGAGTGGCTTTAGTTTAGAGGTCGGACAGCATCTTGGGGAACCCCATTTCTCCTGTGCATGCTGAGAGACTGATGATTCTGGTAACTGGGGTCACTCTCCCAAACCTTGTGTCGCTCCTTTGAATTCCTTTTAACAAGCCTAGGCTTAGCTCAGGTGGATGCAGAACGCAAGTACGTTGGAGTGCCATGGCTTTTCTGTTTCCTTGATGCTGCTCTTTAACAGTTTTATGTATTTTATTTATTTATTTTTTATTCCAAATAGATAGCATGATAGGCTGCATAAAAACACTCATATGAACTAATTTGAGAATTCAATTCATCTGTATAATTTTCACATTCCTTCTGATGATTTTATGCGTCATTTAAAATAATATTCCCTCAAAGTATCCCCAAACCCAACATATGATCAAATGTATTTTTCAATAATAATTTCTTCAAGAATTTTTGCTTTGGGCCAGCAATTGGTGTGGCAGTTAAGGTACTGGATTTCCACATGGTTGACCGTAGTCCAAGTCCCAGACCAGGCAGCTTGCTTTCTCTCTTTGCCTCTCTCCCCCACTCTATCACTCTCTGGTGACTGTATGTGTCCTACAGCAAAAGTAAATTAATGAAGTAATTAATTAAAATGAATAATTCTTTAAAAGTAATTTTTGCTTTTAAGATGAACAAATTCCATAATATTTAATAAAATTACGTTTTTCATGATGCTAATTATTTTTATTTATGAATTCAGTATGTATTTTAATTGTAACTTTTTAAAAGTAACATGAAATCATGAAATGTTCCAAAACGGTAAAACTAAACATAAGTAGCTAAAGTCTATGGAGTTGAGCATGTAACATGCAACCTTATTAAACATATAAGTTCTACTGTGCATTAATCAATGTATTAGTTCTAGTATGACTGAATAAAGACAGTCTAATTTCTCTCTTTTGTATTATTTTGCCTTTTTAACTTTTTTCCTTTCTGGGTTGCATTTGTTAAGACCTCTTGCATAATTAACATATACTTGATGATAGGGAAGATCCTTGTTTTGTTCCCCTAGAGGGGGTGATGAAATATTTACTCTAACAACATAATGTTTGATAGCAGCAGTAGGTATACAAAAGGTCTTCAAAATGTTCATAGGAAAAATCATTATAAGAAAACTATATATGGATTTCAAAAATGTTTGGCAGCAAATTAAACCTGTAATTTGATGCCATTTTGTCCATAAACTCTTTGAAATCCCCTTATATATAGGTACCTTTTACCATTTGAAAATGTCCTTTCTTCTTTCTAGTGTGCTGAGAAATTTCATCATGAGTAGGTATTATATTTTGCCAAATATCCTCATGTGTTGAATTTAATCACAATTTGTTTCCATTTACACTGTTAATGCGGTATTACATTCTGCCAAATATCTTCATGTGTTGGTGGATTTATCATAATTTTCCTCCTTTATTCTATTAATGTGGTGAATTATATCAAATAATTTCAAATGTTAAACCAATTCTGCTTTACTGAGATAAACTTCTATTGGTCACCATGGATTATTATCTTTCTATTGGGTTGTTGAGAAAGTCATGACACATTTTGTATAGAAAAACGTAGAAAAGTACTTTATGACTTGCCCAATGACTTAATATATTGAAGAACTTAATTTATGTTATTATTTTTTCTATGTTTGTGAAAGACATTGGTTTTATTTTGATTTGAAATGTTTTTATTGGCAGTTGGTCTTGGAGTCATGTAAATCTTTTTAAATGTTTTGGGAAGCATAGAGGTTTCCTAGGATGATAGTAACAAATCAGCACAAACCAGGTGGCTGAAAACAACAGACATGTATTCTCTCATTGTTCTTGAGGCCAAAAGCCTAAAAATCAAGGTGTTGTCAAGGTTATTTCTTCTTGGTAGGTTGAGTGGGAGAATCTATTCTTTGTCTCTCCTCTGGCCTTTGGTGGTTGTCAGAAACCTTGGCAACTCTCGGTTTGGGGCAACACAACTGCAGTCTTTGCTCTCCACGTGATAGTCTCTTTGGGTGTTGTTTTCTTTTCTTATGTAAGGACACCACTCATTGGAGTAGAACCCACTCTAATTCACTAAGGCCTCCTTTTACCTCAACTAATTGCATCTTCAAAGATCCTATGTCCAAACACTGTCATATTCTGAGGTTCCATATTGACATGAAATTTTGGACAGCATCAAATTCAATCCAGTACAGGAAGTGTTCCCTCTTCCTTCATTTTCTGAATGTGATTATGTTAGGATATAATTATTCTTACCCTAAATATTTGATCGAATTCATCAATGAAGCCATCTGTGCTGGAATTTTTCCTTGTAGAAAGTTAGTTAAAGTTATTTAAAATTATTGAGGTTTTTTCAGTTTTTGTCTAATATGTATTTTGGTAAGTCATTTTTATCAATATAAAATAGCATTCTTTTATCATTAATCATGTTCCCTCAGGATCATTCTCTTAAGCTTTCCATATTTTTTATTCATATAAATTGGTAAATTTTTATGATTATTTAAGGTTTACACTATTTCCCCATGAATAACATTGTAATTTGATCTTACTTGGCTTTTTTTTATTTTTTATTTTTTGGAGAGGTTTTTGCTACAGGGCATGTGCACTCGCCAGAAAGACAGAGAGAGACAGAGAGATAGAAAGCGAGAAATCACCCCCCAGGGGGGATGGCCACACCACAATCCCTTCTCCTCATTCTCCTCTCAGGATCTTGGGCATGCACGCACATGTGCCTGGCGTGAGTTTAAGCCACCAGGTCCAGGACTCAAACCAAGGTTGACTACATGGGAGTCCAGTGACATAGCCATTTCACTAACTGCTGGTCCCAATCTTACTTGGCATTTTAAGAGCTGACTTTATGTGTAGTTACAGAAACAGTGAGAGGTGGTGGATAAAGCATGAGCAGAATTATTTTCTTTCCATGAATGAGCTGTGCTGGGTGACAATAGTCAATGGATTTAGGTACATGATTATTATTATTTTTTTTATTTATCTACATTTATTGTATGCTGACTTTATTCCCATGCCTCACATTTCTGTTTCTTCTGGGATGTCTTTTTCTTTTGTGCTACTTCCTCTTCCAGTTTAGGAACAATTTACTCCTTTCAGTGAGGATTATCTCAATGAGGCATGGGGAGCTCATGAGGGGTTAATCCACCCATGAGCTCTGTATGTAGAAGGTGCATCTTGGGTGCCTTGTTCATCTGAATGTGCTCAATGACCAGAGAATCTACATCTAACCCCTTAGGTTCAGCATTACTCTCTGCATTTTTAAGGATGTACAGCAAAAATTCAGCACTCTTTTTGGACCACCGACCTTGTGTCCTGCCCCACTGTCTGTCCTGGGCACATTTACCAACTCTACCATTGCAATGACTGAATGGCACACACGGCTTCTGTAAAGTGACATCTTTCAGGTACTTGGTGGCTTTTCAGATATGCATATCCTTGATGACCTGGGCAGTTTCACCAGTGTTCTTAAAGTGAACATGAAGATTCGAACCTCTTGATTTGCATGACTTTGTGGGGTTCTCTGTGTCAAATGAACAGCAAATCATTTTCAAAGATCACCTCAGGCCACTTAGGAGAAGAGGACACAACATTATCTGATGAAGCAACAAGTTTCTGAGGCAAGGGATGTTATAATGATGGTGCAGCTGGACACACATGTGGTCCTGGGTTCTTGTTCTGGGATGTCCCTGAGTAAACTGGGCATGTGTGCAGGCCCAGGCTGGTTGAGACTGGATCATGGCATGGGGACTCCAGTGGGTGTCCCCTTCTCTTTCTCTCACTCTGTTTATGTTTCTCTCTCATAGAAAAAAATAATAAGTAAACTTTAAAAGAAGAACTTCCTTTGGAAGGCAGGGACGTTCTTTTTGAAAGAAAACTCAGAGTTCTCTAAAATTTTTGTGTCTAATATTAGAATCACAGGTTTTTTAAGTTCAGTATCCTGATTTTTACCTTAAAAATATGAGTTTAAACTCGTTATGTTTTGTAAAATAGCAATCATGCTTTTTTTAAAAAAAAATAAATCTATTTTTACTGTAGTCATAGAAAACCTTTTCAGTCTCAATCTAAGCCTTGAACAACAATTTAGGACATACGAATGGATTTTTTTATAGTCCTACAAAATGTATGTAAACCAATGGAAAGTACAAGTTTATTTTGGTGCAAAATAATTTAAATCCATGCATACTCTTTTCATAATCTGCATTTTTTTTCAACCTTTTAAAGGTTCGAGAATAAGGAATGTCTTGAGACTGTCTGATGTTGTTAGAGGCAAAGAGCACCCCTGGACGATGAGGTCTTCATCTCTTTCACACTGTTCTCTGCTGTCTGATGGCTTAGACTGTCGTCATCATCCGGGGCTGAGTGGATGATGACTTAAATAGCAGTGGAACTACGTGGTGTCATTAGCTACTGTGGGGACACGTTTAAGGGAGAATCTGAGGTGTGGGGACATGCTCTGAGCAAACACCACCTGCTATTTGGGGTTTGGCAGAACCTTGTAACTTGTCTTTCCCTGACCTTGGCTGCAGACAGAGCAAGGGTGGAAATTACTAGGAGCATTCCAACAGACACATCTGATGGACTTCAAGAAACATCTTGACCCCAGTTAGTAAAGTCCAATCCTTGCTCTGCATCTGAAAGGTTCTTTAGACTTCTCTGGGTGTGGCGGTGCACTCCTTATGGAGAAGTTCTTTAGCTCCTTCCCCACACTAACAGCTAGTTCTCTGCATTAGAAAAGAAGATGAGGGGAATCAGCAGTTAGCATAATGGCTGTGTAGCTGGACTCCCACGTACTCGACCACGGTTTGCATCCCGGACCTGGTGGCTTAAGACTCACGCTGGGCGTGTGTGCGTGCGTGCCCAAGATCCCGAGAGGAGAATGGAGGAGAAGGGATTGCGGCGTGACCACCCCCTCTGGGGGGTGATTTCTCGCTTTCTGTCTCTCTGTCTCTCTCTGTCTGTCTGGCAAGCGCACGCGCCCTATAGCGAAAACCTCTCTAAAAAAAAAAAAGAAGATGAGACTTTCTTTTGATGGGATTATTACCAAGGGATACACCTGGCCCAGTATATTACTAAGCCCTTATAGATTTGTTACCTGCTTCTTATTGTCTGTAAGCTGACAACAAATCTATGAAGTGTCATGAAACATACATGTGTAATGTCTCCTTGTACTATAAATAAAGAGGCCCAGTCTGTCTGCGTGGCTCAAGTGACTCAAGCAGCTCAAGCAGTGGCTCAGCTGTGGCACAAGTTGCTTGGGCTACCTAGGCTCAGGCTGCCTGTGTCCATTTCTACTCTATCCCTTTGTCTCATTCTTTCAAATTTCCCGGTCCTGGCAAGATGGAGGGCTTTCTCTTTCTCGTCCTCTTTCTCTTCCTCACCAGCAGCCCCCTGATCATGATTCAGCCAGACCCAAGCCCTGGGGCGGACGCAACAAGCTACCAGTCACATACCTGTGATTATGAATGGACTTTTTCACTGCTTCCATTCTAGAAGATAAATAAATAATCTTAAGTTTCCCAGACTTCTACTACTATTTATTACACAAAACATTTTTCCAGGACCAGACAACGGTGTGGTGGTTAAGGTGGCTGGATCCCACAAGACCCCACAGCACAGTTCAAGTTCCAGACCTCATGACTTAAGGAACAGGCCAGGGACACGTACATGTGTGCCCAAAATCCCGAGAGAAGAATGGAGGAGAAAGGATTGCACCACAGCCATCGCCTCTGGGAGTGTGCTTTCTCACTACCCTCCACCCCATCTCTCTCTGGCAAATGCATGTGCCCGCTAACAAAATCTAAAATAAATAAAATGCATTTTTAAAATTTATTTATTTTTAGCTTTTTGACATAGGGCATATGCTCTCACCAGAGAGAGACAGAGACAGTGAGAGGGAAAAAGAGAAATCACCCTCTGGGGAGATGGCCATGCTACAATGCCTTCTCTTCCGATCTCCTCCGGGGAGTTTGAGCATGCACACATATGTGCCTGGTGTGATTTTATAGTATGCATTTTTCTGTAAACATTTTATAGACCTCTTGTATACCTGCTCCTACTAGCACTTTTCCATAACAAGATTTAGCAGTATTCTTATATGTAAGACTTCTTGCCTCAGGTAACAGGGGGTGTATCCCTGAATTATTCTCTGCTGCCCTGGATTGACTTTGGATAGACTTATTTCTAGCACTACAAGTAAACTTAAAAAGTAAAAATAAAGGCAGACGATGTTTTGTAACCATAGGTGTTGAGTTGTTCAGGGGAGAGGAATGTCGAAATACATTACTTAGTGATGGTAATTGTACTTATGACTGCCTCTGTTTTTTGTGGCCCCCTGGAAGAGTTCATCAGCTAAGGCTGGTTATGTAACGAAGGTACCACAGGACCAGCACCCTCTGCGACATCTACCACAAGCAGACTTTGGACTGTGCAGTACTGAGATACTGTACATGTACTAGTAGTGAGTAGGAATCTGTCAGTGGTGCACCTGGCGAGACAGAACCTGTTGTGAGAAGATAAAAAGCAAGCCTCTAAGCTTTTAATACATATCCTCCCTTCCTACTCTGTATCCTTGCCCTTTAACAATTATGTTCCTAGATGGTAAACCATTGGAGCCCTGAAAATCCTTTCATCTGTCAAACATTTGGAGTAACTAATAAATAATTAAAGCAAGAGGATGCATATCAAGAATAGGAGGAATCTGACAGTCCACTACTAAGTGAAGTAGCGTGCATAATTGGGAAGATTCAAATAGTCTGGGATGTAGGCATGAGAAAATATCTGGCCATGATTTCACAAGTAACACTGAGTAACACTTCTTTTTTTTATTTTGGGAGAGGTCTTGCTATCGGGCACGAGGACTTGCCAGACAGACAGAGAGAGACAGAGAGACAGACAGAGAGAGACAGAGAGACAGAAAGCGAGAAATCACGCCCCAGGCGGAATGGTCACGCCGCAATCCCTTCTCCTCCATTCTCCTCTCGGGATCTTGGGCATGCACACACATGTGCCTGGTTTGAGTTTAAGCCAGTGGGTCCGGGACACAAACTGAAGTCCACTACATGGGATTCCAGTGACATAGCCATTACGCCAACTGCTGGTCCCAACACGTCTGTCATTGAACACGGTTACTCTTCCGCATTACTGCCTTCATAAACCTCATATTTGTCTGAATATTCTACCTCTCTTTCAGGATTGAAAATCTCGGGTTGGAATGGACAGCTTATTACTGAGTGTTACTGAAGCACAATTTGACATCTTTTGCATCTGGTCAGGTCAGGTGATCTGAGTTAGCCACCTGACACAGGCAGACAGCTTTTCTCTGGAGGAAGGTAACTTTGATACAGGCAGCAGACACAGAAGACAGATGCCAACTTTGTCTTCAAGGAAGAGCATGATATCCAGCCAGAAGGAAGATAGTTCATTCACAGCCTCATGGTGTTAGAGACTCAAACTCTACCTTAGGATTCAAAAGGTCATCCTCTTTCTGGGTAGCCCCAGGAAATAACTGAGCATCGTAGTGACAGAGCATGGGGTGGCTACTAGGACTGGGAATTTTCTTCTAAAAGTAGAACTCCCCGTTATTTCAGATCACATCAAAATTTATGTCATGATCTCTTCCTGTTTCCTCCCCTTTCATCTCAGTCAGACAACTCAAGACTTATATAATATTCAGCAATAAAATCAGTATGCTCTTGGTGCAAGGTTAGAAAAAAGTAAATGGATGGGAAAGGCAAGAACATAATTCAGTAACAGATCCCCCAAATGCCTGGGCTTCAGACTAATTATAAGGTGGTAAAATACAGCAGGAAAAAAAGAATTGCCACTTAAATAAAGACTTCTGAATCAACTGAATAGACTGGATAGCAGTATTAAAAAAAAAAAAGATGCTGACTTCATCATATCTCATCTTATTATTTTTTTAAATTGGATTTTGTGAAATCTGAAATACGTAAGTTTTCTAGATGAAAACATAATAACATTTTTTTTTGGAGAGGTTTTTCTTTTCGCTATAGGGCACGTGCACTCCCCAGACAGACAGAGAGAGACATAGAGACAGAAAGCGAGAAATCACCCCCCAGGGGGGATGGCCATGCCGCAATCCCTTCTCCTCCATTCTCCTCTCGAGATCTTGGGCACGCACGCACACGTGCCCGGCGTGAGTTTTAAGCCACCGGATCCGGGACGCGAACCGCGGTCGACTACGTGGGAGTCCAGCGACATAGCCATTACACTAACTGCTGGTTCCCCATAATAACATTTTTTTAAATGTAGGGAGGGATCAGCAGATGGTGTAATGGTTACATCACTCAATTCCCACATGGTCGACACAGTTCGAATTTCAGACCAGGTGGCTTTAAACACTCCGGGCATGTGTGCATATGTGCCCAAGGTCCCAAGAGGAGAATGGAGGGGAAGGAATTGCGAAGTGACCATTCTCCCTGGGGGGTGATTTTTTACTTTCTGTCTCTGTCTGCGTTCTCTGGTGAGCACACATGCCCTAGGGAAGTAATTAACTGAGAAAAGTGATGGATTAATAGGAATTATTCCTATATAGTGAAAATATAAAATGGTATAAAGACCTTGGTAAAAAGCTGGGTAGAATTACTAAAAATATTAATATCTTATGACCAGAAATTTTATCCCTAAGATCATGCTGTGTTCATATGTGCTTCAGAGTTCACAACCATAAAAAATGGGACACGTGAAATGTACATAAACTGTAGAACAGATAAATAATATTCTATTTATAGAATGTAATACTATATACATATTTTTTAAATGGGAATTTACTTCTATAAAACTAACAAATCTCCGAAACATAATATCTGTTTACTATACACTATAATTAACTCCACGTAAAGTCAAAAGTAGGCGAAATTAATCGAGGAGATGGGGAATAGTCCCGAAAGTGGCACGTGGTGACTGAGGGGTGTAAAGTGGGTTTGTGCAGGCCATAGTCCATGTTAAACTGGTTAGGATTCAAATATTTGTTGTCTGAGAAATGATGTGTAGTGTACTTATTCGTATGTACGATATATTTCTCTTTAAATTTTAAAAACATCTATTTTTTCAGAAAGAGAATTGGGATGCAGGGGCAGGGGTAGGGGGAGCCTCGTGGAGGGTTCACACGGGAGCTGTCGAAGGTCTCCTCTCTGACTCTCCCATCCAGCATTTCCCAAGTGACTCTTGGGCTGCCAGCTGTCACTGTTCACACTCATCTCCCTGGCTCTCCTGTTCAGACAATTGGCAGGATTCCTACCAGACTTTTAGCTGTCTGTGCACTCACCCTGTGAAGGCTGCCCAACAGAAGCAGAAAACTGAAAAAAAAAAAAAAAAGAGAGAGAGAGTGAGAGAGAAAGAGAAAGAAAACAAAAGAGGGAGAGACACCACCCTGCTGGTGGCTTCTCTAAGTTCCCATTTCCTTTCAGCATCTTTCTGCTTATGCATATGATGCATATTCCTCAGTGGTTACTTTATTTATGCAGCTCATTCTTTATTTCTGGCAGGGTTAGTCTGTGGGAGGCTGGCATTGCTGACCGTTTGCGGCATGAACAAAGCCCGGTTTCTCAACTTCTCTTTGGCACGCATTCGAACATTCCAGCAGCCGATGGGTTCTCACAGTCCAGTCTCCTCCTGGAAAACAGGAGTCTCATGAATTCTCTACAGGGCAGTCAAATCGTGCAGAAGTATCCAAATGAATCAATTGATTAATGGAACTATTTTTTACACATTTTAGTTACATACATCGATATATTAACAATCAGCCACTTATTGATTGTTAGTGGGGAAAATCGTCACTGACATCAGTGTAAAACACAGCTCTTTTCCACTGCCCAGTGTTCAAGTAAACACGAAAGGACTCCAAGGAAATCCGTGCTATAGAAGAAACGGTCCATAATACAACTGTGTGAATATTACTCTCATAGAGCTCTTTCCTTTTTTACACTCTCTGATAAGAACTTCTTAAATGGTCACATTTAAAAATGCAAGTTAACACTATTAACTCATATTTGAGTCAATTTTTCTCAAGGTCACTTTCTCCACAATATTTCAAACAAATTGTATCTGTGTTCTTTTATTAGTTTGTTTATCACCGGCCTCTTGCTTCTATTGCACAAAAAGATTTGAATAAAAGGTTACTACTTTTATTTCATTTTAATGTTTACACAAAACAATAAATATCCATCTGGGTGGGGGAATAGAGAATAAACAAAGAATTATCTAGATATATTTATAAACTCTGAAACAAAATCCTTAGCATTTTCTTCTTCCTTCTTAGACTCATTGACTCGAAGTCTGTATCTACTAAAGCTAAGAGAGAGAGACTCAATTTTGGACAATTAAACTTTAAAAGAATTTCAAAGAACTAACGTTCAGATAAACATGATGAAGTTTACTACCACAACCAAAATCCCATTACTGATTGAAAAATTCAGAAGCTTAAATAAATGAAAATTACAGTAATCTGAAAATCTCATTTTAATCAGTAATCTTCAATCACTTATGATTCAACTCCTCTTCTACTATTCTGCTAAGATCTGTTACAAGTAGCATAAATTATAAATATTTTCACTTTTTTCCTCTCCATTGGTGTTATTTTCTGTCACTTTAAGCACTAAACCTGTTACGTTCTCTACCCACGTGTGTTGTCTGCAGTTGTTAGAAGCTACTTATAGGTGGACTGACCAGTCTCTCATGTCTCTCATGCTTTCCACAGGGATCTGGGACTGCTGAGTATTAGTAATAGGCTGAGAAAGCTTTGCAATGGTTTTCTTGAGAAAAACTAGCCTTTGGATTAAAACAGGGACTTAAAGATCATTATGTATTATTAAATGAAACTATAGTTTGAACGTTTAAATACCTCAGAAAAGTATTTAAAAAAACAAAATCAAAATCAACTGGGTACAATAGTTTTTTTTTTTTTAGAGGATTTTGCTATAGGGCACGTGTGCTTGCCAGAAAGACAGAGAGAGACAGAGACAGAAAGCGAGAAATCACTCCCGGGGGGGGGGGGGGGGAATGGCCATGCCTCAATCCCTTCTCCTCCATTCTCCTCTCGGGATCTTGGGCACACACGCACACGCGCCCGGCGTGAGTTTTTTAAGCCACCGGGTCCTGGACGCAAACCGCGGCCGACTACGTGGGAGTCCAGCGACATAGCCATTACGCGTTAACTGGTGGTCCCATGGGTACAATAATTTTTCTGCTCCTTATATTGAAGTGTCATTTTAAATCTATTTCAGTAAAGAAATTCTCTATATGGTTTTCCATGAGTTTCTTGTCATGCATCTCTGTCTTCTGTCACATAAAGTGAACCAATCAAGACAGCTAAATGACGAATCTATGGTGTCCTTCTTTCTAATAAGTGGACTTCTGTCAGTTACTGGGATTTCTCAGAGAAATATCATTGATGCGTTTGCAAATTCACATACACCAAGTGATTATGAGCAACAATGACTAATTTGGGATAAATATAGAATTGCATGAAAAACTGCTCATATGTTGAAAAGCCATCAGAGGAGATCTTGCCGTGAAACCATTTGATTTCATCAAATCATAGGTTTTAAAACATAAAAATGGAAGTATATTATTTTTGTCCAACTTTGAGAGCATTAAAGTTATCTTCAAATTTCAGTTTCAACAGGAATAGTTAAACATACTTAAATTCAAATTTACTTACTAAGTGCATGATTAAAGTCAACAAAATATAGTACTTTCAAGGACATAGTATCTCATGCCATTTATCCTCTTTGCCAAAATTTCAGCAAAACTTCTAACAAATTCCAAACAATTTAAAAATTAATTCATATTAAGTGTTCTTTATTAATCTTGAATATTTGATAACAAAATGAAAGTTTGTTTTTCTCCAACATGAATAGTCACTGAGTAGCATTTATCTTATGAGGAAATTGACAGAAATCTGGATTGGGAGAAAAAAAAATTCACAAACACCGTGGCCACATTAATGACACAGAAGAGAAATCTTTACTTATCAGTGGTATGGAAAGGAGCTTCAGAAAATTCATAGAAAATGGAATTGCTCCCTGACCCAAAAATATACTACAAAGCTGTGGTAATCAAAACAGCATGGTACTGGCACAGGAACAGACAGGTGGACCAATGGAACAGAATAGAGTCCCCAGAAATGAATGCTCAAACATACAGCCAACTGATTTTTGACAAGGGGTACCAGTCAATCCAGTGGGAAAAGGAAAACCTCTTCAGCAAATGGTGCTGGAAAAACTGGATCTCCACTTGCAGAAAGATGAATCTGAAACCCTACCTCTCACCTCTGACAAAAATAAAGTCAAGGTGGATCAAAGATCTAAATCTAAGACCTGAAACTATAAAACTGCTCCTGGAAAACACCAGGGAAACTCTGGGAGACATTGGGGTATGGAAAAACTTCTTAAATAAGCCTCCAAATGCACAGTCTATGATCCCTAAAATAGACAAGTGGGATTACATCAGACTAAGAAGTTTCTGCATGGCAAAAGACACAGTGATTAGTGTGAACAGACAGCCCTCAGAATGGGAAAATATTTTTGTAAACTATGCATCAGACAAGGGACTGATAACCAGAATCCACAAGGAACTCAAGCAGCTGTTCCGGAAAAAGACAATCAATCCTATTAAAAGATGGGAGAATGAGTTGAAAAAACCACTCTCTAAAGATGACATATGAATAGCTAAAAGGTATATGAAAAAATGCTCAACATCCCTCATTGTAAGAGAAATGCAAATCAAAACAACAATGAGATATCACCTAACCCCAGTCAGAATGTCTAAGATTAAAAAAAAAAAAAAAAAATGATAAGTGCTGGAGGGGGTGTGGTGAAAAGGTAACTCTCTTACACTGCTGGTGGGATTGTAAATTGGTCCAACCACTGTGGAGAACAATTTGGAGATTCCTCCAAAATCTACAAATAGAACTACCATATGATCTAGCAATCCCACTCCTTGGTATCTACCCAAAGTACAGAAGAATACTTAATCGAAAAAGTGCTTGCACATCAATGTTTATTGCGGCACTTTTCACGATTGCTAAGTCATGGAAACAACCTAAATGCCCACAAACTGATGAATGGTTAGAAAAACTGTGGCACATATATTCAATGGAATACTATTCATCCATAAGAAACAACAAAACCCTGGCTTTTGAAAGGAAGTGGATGAATATGGAAGACTTACTGCTGAGTGAAGCAAGCCATGCTATGAAGGAGAGGCATTGTATGTCCCCACTTAATATATACCGAGTGTCTGCACTCTAAATATATATATACATATATATATATATATATATATATATATATATACATGCATACATATATATATACATATATATACATATATATATATGTATACACATATTTGAAACCATACTGCTTCTGTTGTTATAGAGTTATAAAATTATACAAAATTATAAGACATATTTTGAACATTATCTGTAAAATTCAGTGTTTTGAAATTTTGAAAGTTGTTTGTAAACTGTCAAGAATTACTCCATTTATGGAGTATGAGCTAAAATTTTTTGCTATGTAAAGTAAATATTTGTGGAAAAATCTAAAAATAAATAAATGAAAAAAAATGGAATTGAAATACAGCTTTAGTTCAGTGCAAAATATTTTTTTTTTTTGAGAGGTTTTTCGCTATAGGGCGCGTGCGCTCGCCAGACAGACAGAGAGAGACATAGAGACAGAAAGCGAGAAGTCACCCCACAGGGGGGATGGTCACACCGCAATCCCTTCTCCTCCATTCTCCTCTTGGGATCTTGGGCACGCACGCACACGCACCCGGCGTGAGTTGTAAGCCACTGGGTCCGAGACGCGAACCGCGGTCGACTACATGGGAGTCCAGCAACATAGCCATTACGCTAACTGCTGGTTCCCAGTGCAAAACATTTTTGAGGAATGAGAGAGAGTTTCTCTATCTAACTTGAAAAAGTAAATTACTAGCTATTTCTTTAAAAGTGTTTATTAGGAGGCACTAGATTAACTATTACTAGTAACCGGACATCAGGGATGTTGAAGAATGAATCTGCTAGTTAGGGTTCGTTTGTTTGTTTTTTTGTTTTTAGACAGGATCTCCTTTTGTTGAGACCCTCCTGCAGTCACATTACCAGGCTCTGCTTTTAGAGTGGGTTGGCATGAAATCTGAACCTCTCCTGAGGCCTCAGTCTATAGAGCAGCAGTGTCCATCAGCACCTACTCTCCGGGCTGAGCCACTGAGAGGCCATCTTGAAATAAGAGGTTGAGAGGACAGGCCAGAGGTGCTTGGACTTTATTCAGCACTGCTCTCATTGCAAGGTAATAGACACTTGATGTGCCTTCACACGAGAAGCTAATGTTCAAAGAGTGATAGTCATTTTCTTTTCTTTTTGAGAGCTGATTCCTGTTCTGTAGTGTAAGGAGGAATAGGAATGGTTATGTATTTTATAAGACTGATTGATTTGGTTTAATGAGAGTATGTAGGTATGTGAAGGAGAGAGAGCAAGACAAGCACCCTGAGCAGGATCTCATCACACACCCTCCGCCAAGTCTCCAGACAGCTCAGATCACAGATGCAGGCGCGTGGAGCCTGTGCAGCCCAGCCTGGGAAGCAAACCCCTGATTTCCCACATGTGTCCAGCATGGGGGCCGTTACTGCTGTGCCTCCACAACTGGCCTAAAGAGTTCTGAATCCACCTAGAGGTTTGCTTCCACCTAGGAATATTGAAGCTATGTTACTAATATAAATTATACTCTATTAGTTTCTATTTTGTAAAAATGATAAATATTTGGACACAGTTTAACAAAAGATATTTAAAATACCATTACAAAGATTTGATTGTTATTAAATTGTGGGTTTCAAAAATTTTGTTTCCTGATTTTATTTTTTTTTCCTTTTTTATTTTAAACTAAAGAAAAATAGAATAGCCCTCCTAGGGGGCAATTAGACAAGAGCAGCATGAAACAGGTCTGCTTTCTCACCCAACTTCCACTCCCCACCCCAACCCCCGACAGAGGGGGTATGGTCTATAGTCAACAATTCCTGGTAGAAAAGCTATGAGCCGCTCCCCAGGGAAGTTCCTGCCTGGCTTCAAGTTTCCATACTCTCTGCTCATCAGCTGGCATCTGTCTTCAGTCTTTGTTGGCAAACACAATCACCTCATAACAGCTACAAAATAATTTATACTAAATATTTTATTTATTATTTTGATTATCTAAAGGCAACCTGGTGTCCTCAAATCTTTTACTTCGTCTCTATTATTGGGTATTTCATTCACTAAAGGATGTTTGAAGTTTAAGTACAGAATTTTTATGGATGTAAAATTTTAAAAAATGGATGTTGTTTTGTCTTGTAAAATACCACTGTGATCATTAGAAATAACACTAGTAGCTATATTGGAGTGTAATCGAAAGTTCTATCATCCTGAAGACTATTATGCTTTGTACAATGTGACAGAAGCAAGATTTACATAAAGTTTTAACTGTTTCAATTTTAATACAAATTCCATTGACTTGCTTGATTTCCCCAGGCAGAAGGTAATTTTTTGACATTTAAAGAATTCCCCTAGCAACATGTTTTCCAGTGCATTGTATTCTGCCAATTATGATCATTCCAGTTCATTAGATGCTGTCTGGAAACAAAAGGAACGATGCAGAAATACTCCCTACTGATACATTATTTTTGGAGGATTGGCATTACACAATTAGCAAACGTTATTAAATGTCT